>JTDE01001278.1:106424-117829 GCA_014338405.1 Paragonimus skrjabini miyazakii
ATTGACTGTCTGTCTGATCAACCCAACTTAATTGATGGCCAGAATTTTAGGATTTGGATGCCGTAGCAAGTCTGATTAAAACTGACTGTCGTCTCGTTTGAATGGTATATTATACCAAACACTCGTTAGTGAACCGGATATTGCTGAAGGTCTTCGATTAATTCAATTATCGTTTACAAATCAACCGAGGTGGACAACCACTGTGCGTCAATTTACTAGAAAGCAGCTTTCCGTCTTACTCAAGCTTATAAGTTGCGACAATCTGACGTTCTCTACAGGAATAAAAAAGGCCAAGTTTGTGAAAGACTGGAACGGAACTCTTAAAATTTGACCCATGCTCGATCCTAGTTTTCTGGTGCCGTATGCTTTTTGACAGGAAGTTAGTTGTACTTTTAGGCATCCGTTTTATCGCCGATTTCAACTTCCATCAAGAAGTTCAGCTTAGCAGTTGTTTCTTTTGAACCAGAGGTGCTGTCCACGTATCGATTATCAAATCCTGTCTGTCGAGTTTTTGCTTTAGCCTATTGTTCGAGATAGCCATGAAGAAGTTCAGCTTGTATCTACGGTATTCCGTTGGGTGAAAACTGTACGTTAGATACGCTGAGATGAGCTGCTTCACGTAAATTAATCGGAAGAGCCCTTAGTTAGAGATGTGCGGAAGTTATATTTGGTTACGTTAACAGCACGATAGAATCCTATTTGCATGTAAAGTGCATTGTTTTCTTTTTTGATTTTTCATTGCCTATATAAAAATCCGGCTTCTATCGATTGGCAGCTTAACCTCATTCATGTTATTCGGATTTTGAAAACTGTATTGCATTTTAATATCAGCCATTTTTGGTAATATCTAACAGGCATCCACGATGATGTGGAAATCTTTGGGCCCGAAAAATTTCCCTGCATATTTACAGACGTGTGATGATAAACGAAGAGATTTATCCGACCGTAAATCGAACGCATTAACTTTAACCGATTCATTAAAAGTTAATTTGTTGAAACGGTGTTTCGAATGTATATAAATGAAACTGTCACTAATGGCAGTAAACATTGATTGTCATTATCAACGACAAGAACTGTTCCGAGCTAATACCACGATGTTGAACAGTGTGATCATGACATTTCTTATATTCTGTACATTGTTCCTGCTCTCCAATCTTTAAAATACTCTACTGCAACTTAAGCGCTTTCCTTTTGCTCTCATCAACTATGTGTTGTAACTATGACGTATGCCTTCTAATACCTTGTTTTCCAATTAGCATATGTCGGCTGGTCTATTTTGTCTATTTGTACATCACCGGTATTTGAGTACTTGTGCATATTCTTATGTACTCACCGCTCATCGAATCATGAGCTTCAGTTATATATTTGAAATTGATTAACCGTTCATCTGAACTCGATGGGTTCAACCAACAAAACTCGTCACAACAGGAGGTGTGCATCACGAAACGTTTGTATTACAACAATTTCTAGACTTCATTGTCATAGTCAGTACAAACTGACAACTCGCTTTAGCCTGTGTTTAATGAAGACGGTGAGGTGCCGGTATGTCATACAAAAAAGATGTTTTTTTGTAGACAATACTCGTTGGTTTGGTGGTTTGGCGACTGACAGCTTTGAGCTTGATTTGAAGGTGGCTGTTTCGGATCGCGTTCCAAAAAGTAGTCGGTATTGGTCGAAACCATTCGTGGAACTATAGTCGTATGGTGCGTATCGGAAAATTCTGTATGTGTCAGGAACGCTGCCAAAAAGCTTTTAATCTCCGTTGTCTTAAACAAGTTCCAAACATCAGCTAGCGAGTCCCAATCCCAAACTGGGACGTCCCGCACAAAACAGTTATTCCATTCACAAATGTTTGCGATGGCTGGCTCGTGTGGACCAAACCAAATACGTCGTTCATGGGATGTAGGTAAGCGTTGTTGAAACTGATGGTTTCAACCGGACATTGTGGAAAGCGGTTGTGAGTGAAAGATGAATGTGATTAAGGAGGTGTTCATGAGCAATCGGAAAGTGGATCAATGGTAGCAGGAAAAACCATGGGTTTTAGAAGCCAATACTAGCACGAGGAGAATTCAACAGGGTGTTATTCCATCACAGTAATGTTGATTTCTCAAGGACCGATTTATATAGACACAGCAGGCGATATAAGATTCTTTTGAAGATGCAGTGGCCTAATGTTTCTTGAGTGAGGTGAATTTTATCGTACTGTGACGTGTCGTTGCGGTTCGTGTGTCACAAAACGCAAGACTTATCTGCCCTCAAAGTCAATGATTCCAGTAACAGTCTTTTGAGGTTTTTACGTTCTTTACTCTAGTTTATCCATGTTCAACTTTGGCGATGTCTTGAGATTTCGCAGTGAATGCTTGAAACGTATCAACTGGATTGTATCTTCGAAGGATTACAAAACATAACCAATAAAACAGTATGCTACTTCGGCTGAATTCGATTCGGCAACTGAAATAACAGACATCTACTCAGTATGTGCGTACCCAGCTGACCTATGCAGCCCAAATCTGGAGTTGGAAGTATCAAATTTCAACCTGACTACCCACACTTGACCACTTACATCATTGCTTCTAGTTCGAATCTGGCCAAAACCTAGATTTTTGACAGCTGAATAACCTCCCTTCTTATTCGTCTTTCTAGAATTCTTGGGTTCACGGAAACTGATGTCGACGACACTTCACTATTGCAGTGTGATGTCCATTCTGGCGTTCACTCTTGATCTTTGTGTTGTACAACTTTCGTCCAATGTATTAACGTTCTTCTGAGCATAATTACATTTTCAGCACTCCAACTCATTCACTACGTGAACTAAAATGGTTCTGAAGTCACTCAGCGGAGAGTCCAAACATATCCAGTTGTAACCATGTAAATCATGTTAACGTTATTTATCGCAGTTTTTGTACACAAAGTCGTTGGCGCACCGATCACTCACGAAAACTTGCATGCTGTCTACCATGTGCCTACATTGTATCAAAACACCGCGCGCAGTAGCCAGGTCACTGCGATGACCGGTGACGAAAATAGTCTGACGATTTTATGGGCTACTTCATCAGAATGATCTAGAACTTTGGAGCACATCCATTAACTTCTATCCTTAGTAGTAGTGGTAGGAACTTTGCATACTTAAGGAACATCTTCATGCTATGCTGATCAGTTTGAGTAGGTATTCAATGTAATCAGTCTTTTGGAGACACACCACTGACCGGCAATGTGCAGAGGTTTGGTTACGGCGTGTTGGTGGTGTAGATTTTGAAAGCTCCCCAAGGCACATTGTGAATCCGAGAGTGTAAAATCACAAAACTCTTTTGATAAGGATAGCGATCTGATCAGTTTCATGATCGACCCAAAACAGTCATAAGCGAGGAAAACTGGTGCTCCTGAGGACAACCAGGTAGGATGGCTTTACTTCCGGTTACGTTGTGGATGGACAATCTTCCCATTGAAGAACATGCAGCCAATCAAGTCCGGTGCACACCTGTTGATTGCGACCCTAGTCTTAACCAACACTAGCCATTGCTAACAGCTACGAGCTGCTCCGCCCAGTTGATTTGTAAGAAGTGATGATTAAACTTATTCATTTGAACTTCTTTTGAGTTTAAACGGCAGAATTGTTTTACTCAAGGTATTGGGCAGCACTAATGAGCAGATGAATCAAAGTGCAAAACGATTGCCAGCCAAAGTTTGGGTTACCCACAAAAAAGGTATTTTTTCTATTCAGTGAAATGAGACTGCTTGGTGTCGTTTTCGTCGTTTTAACTCTTTCACGCATTATCCAAATACGTAATAGACATAGTTACTTAACGGTATCCTTTGCGTATCACGGTAACATTTAACTGGCTTGATACCTTGATTTTGACACTTCATGCAAGGATCCTTTCTGATATACTCGAAAATGAATGTATCAAGAGATGAAGTGTCATACGTGGGTGGTGTAATATGGAGCTGGCTGTTTCAGATGGATGAACGGGGATTCAGTTTGCGTCAACAGCAGAGAAGACTAAGAATACGAAGACTTAGTGGTGGGGCATCCACAGTTGTTATAATGATCAACAGTTTCCCTGGAATGTCTAGAACTGTCGTACTTCTTGTAACGTGTTACCTACGAAAGTATAGCCCTCTCGTCATTAGTTAAAACACCGTTTATCCAGCTGCTTCACACATTATGCCATTAAATTGGAACAATCGGTTGCGCTTTATATTGTTGCCACTGCACGACGTTAAAAATGTACTATATGTACTACATATTAGATTAAAGATTATACACATAGAGGTAAGCTGACTACTACCGAGAATGCCTTGCACAGATGAAGCAAATTACCGCCTAATGTTTACTGATCTACTTTAGGCATAAGCGAGGAAGTGACCCTACTAGTCCGTGGAACATTACCAGTCATCTTGGCGGTAGGTTGTTAACATGTTTCATCAATATCTTTTATTTGGTGCGCAAAGTCGAAGTTACTATGTGCATACTGCAAAATGCTTGTTTTGAAGACGGCCATTTCTACTACTATGTATTACCCTCGGTGGTTCCTCATTAAACATCAATCGTTTCGAAATTTGTCAAACCATTCTACAGCTCAGAATGATAGATCGATACAAGGTGCACAGACAATTCATCACGGCAGGCCATCATTGAAAGCACTAATAACAGAGCGGTATAAGTCTTCGTTTACAAGAACTTTAAGAGGTCTGGTGTCACAATAGCAAAATATCAATCATCTTGCCGTGGTTCATCGAACCTTTAACACTTCAACAATCCAGTCTTCTCGGTAACCTGCTGAAAACACTTCTGTTTTTTTACTTGGCATGAAGTACGTTTCAAGTCTCACTGTGAAACCGTATCCGATGGGATTAATGACCTTTTGAACATGATGGAATTACTCATGGAACCATCATTCCTAAACTCACCCGACTGCACCCCACTATCAAAGGTTAAACAATGAAATGTACGCTTCTGATGACAGAACGTTGAAATCGAAACGACACTCTTTAAGAAAAATGTTGGACAAACATCAGTTCCTGCTGCCCATCGCGTTCTAAGTAGTATATGTATTTTTGGCAGACATTGTACTTATTGAGCATATGAATAAACTCACGTGCAACGCATGCGTTATGCTATTTCCGTCTATGACCAGCCCGATCGATTCGCCAAATGCACCTACTTTAGAACGCCCTCTTCTATTCGGTTTTCTCAAAATTTCATTGCCTTCCTGGTGTGGTATGACAAATCCCATAAGGCGTCTGCGTAACCAAGAAAACTTCTTGAGATCTTTTGACTTATTCTTCGATTGTTCTTCTGTCTGCATATCTGCTACTGTCATGATAACTTCGTTAACTTCTTCCACTGAGGGACCGTATGCTTTTTCTGGAACAACGAGAGGTTCGTAGTCAAACCTGAAATTGGGTTGTTTGCGCCTGCAATTTTCTAATCGACGTTGCTCATCTCTAGCATCTAATCCACTCAGATGTTGAAAGATTTGATAAGCCACTGCCTCATAATCTGAACATCCTGTGATTCGTAGCAATGTCATTCCTTCGGGGAAGTGTCCCGCAGCTTGGCTAACGGTCACAGCAGTCTCTTCCTTGTCTCCTGTTAACACCCAGATCTATTGAAAACAAAAACGACAAAAGTTGACTGAACCAAAATTTATGTTAAATAAAACTGAAGATAATCTCAACTGAACGCAGTCACTGTTGACAGCGCTTCAACTCATTTTACGTCTCACATACTTTTAGTTTTGTACCGTTTGCTTTAAAACTTCTTTATGCGTCAACCACGATTCACTCTATGATACTGTCAGCCTCATTTTTCTTTATCCAAGTACAGTTTCCAGACATTATTTCTGTCGATAACTGTCCACATTTTCAATGTAACCATGTACTGGATATGTACTGTTATACAGTGTTTATTGCCCAACAGTAAACATTCACCATAAAACTGTCAAAAATCCCGAGAAAACCAATGAAAAACAAGATTCTAGCCGGCTATTTAAAAATATCGACTAGCAATTTCTCACAACAACTATATCTATCCCAGTGTGTACGTAACACTGGTATACTGTTTTCATTAACCGACAATATCAATAGGAAGTGGTATATTATGCAACACATTTCACTGTTTGTCTAAAAATGTCCAGGGTGACTAACAACAAGTCATTACAGTTATTCGTAGGGGACAAATATTGCAACTGAACTGATTGTACGTTTCATAGACTATGCTTCAATTTACACTAGTGCGAGAATCTTTGGATGATCCTGCTATACCGACAAATATCCCGAACCATTTTTGGAAACGAACTGTTCATTTATGAATGTCTGATTGGTGTACACGTCAGTGAGGAGACTGTCCCATCATCCAGTGAAGTATCTCAGTGCTGTTGTGATATATAATGTCAGAGCGCACAGCGGGTCATCGATTGGTGTTAACAGCATGCTTAATGTATCTTCTCTCGAGACGATCGGGTGACCTGAGCATTACTCACAAGTGAAAATGCTTACGCTGTCGGATATTACAAGTCGGTCTTGCGAAGTGTAGGCTGAATGACACGGTGATCACCTTGTGAAAGCGTAGCCAGACTTCATTTCCGGGCCGTGGCAAAAATATACATACTCCGAGTGAGTTCAAATAGAAGCGAAACTCGAGCTGCTCTTCAAAACAACACAATCGGAAAGTGTATATGGACGCAAGGGCCACACTCAGGTTTAATTGCTGCCTAAATTAACTACCCACCACCACTGTTAATCACATTCAACGCCATCATTATTTATCGAAGGTAGTTTGCAATACTGGGTATAATGTCAACCTATCCTCTATAAAGCAGGAGCTGATTTAGAAACCTAAGAGACTAACCTTCGAGCCGATTGATGAAGACACTCACTAGAATTTGTTTTAAGAAGCTTCTCAGGTATGTTTCATTTGTTTGTTGATAGGAACGGTCTTGAGTCATAAGGGTGATGGCGCTAGGAAAGTTTGATTTGTCCAAAAACTGGCTTTCTTTCTAATAAAATGGAACTCGCGATTCTTGCATTTCTAAAACCCATTAGTTTCGTAAGGAAGCACGTTTGATTGGTTCATGGAATGCTGCGATATCAAGGCCGTTTTGGACCTAAGCATAAAGCTGTTAGTTTATCCTATGTTTTGCGTCTGGTCTAAAAGCCAGATGATGCTGGTAAGAAAGCGGTCAATCTCCTCTTTCGTGTTGAGTTCTATTGGTTGCCAGAATTAAGGGAGATGGATAGATAGATGTCAATCTGTGGCTTGGCTACCGTGTGATGGTCGGGTTTTCTTTGAGTTTCTGGAACACATTCGATATCGTAAGAAGCATTTTGGTTTGCTCGCTCAGTTGATTAACTGATGCATGCAGTGGAACATTGGCGAAAATAAATTCACCAATACGCGTGTTCGGAGGTACAGTGTACACTTGACCGCAGAGCATATGCGTAAATTTGCAGGAATCGCCAAGTGTATTATCTTGGCGGACTCCTTACCTCACTTTACTGGCCTAAGTAGTAAGTCGTGCTCAGATCGTCTAACTGTGTTCTAATACGCTGAATTAGTTAAAAGAGTATTCAACCTGTAAGGAGAATTGTGGGGTTCACGATACATACAGCGCTCAGTGTTGCGTAAGATATCAGGTTTTGAATAGATTGGGAAATGATAGGCCTCTGTAACTCAGACAACAGCAACAGTTGAGGTAACCAGGGCCCAAGCAGGAAACTAAAACGACTGTAATCAGAGTCATTACCGATGAGATGTTAGAAAGTTGGATAGACATTACGTAGTTGCTTTGTATAGCCCTAGACAAAATCTTTCAGGAGGAGTTGGTTTGCTTTATCATCAACTGAAATTCGTGCTCTTGTAGGTAAATTCATAGTTTATTTAATCTCAAGCAATTCCAGGCTTCAGAGACTTGATTAGTAATGAACCATATTATAAAAAGGCATTCAGGTGCATATCACTCAAACCTGTGTTGAACTTACTTGGATTCCAGCATCTCGAAGATCCTCAAGGCATTCTTTCACACCGGTTTGAAGCTTATCTTCTACACCTGTAACACCAAGCACCTCGAGACCCGACTCAATTTTGAACATATTTTCTTTTAACGCTTGTGATCTTGCATTTCCTAGCAAACAAAGTGCGGCACGGTGCTCAGAAAGTAACCTGTAATATTCTTCAGAGGTTAGCTGGCGTGTTGAAAAGACCAGCGTTCGGAGACCTCCGAGAGCAAAGTCAATAGTTATATCCATAGCCATAGTACGAGTTCGGCTATTCGAACCACTACATGCCTGTAAAGACAGAAGAAAATCAACTATAACATAATAAAACAACGCGTCTTAAAAAAGGCCAAGTAAAACTGGTGAAGTTGATTAATGCAGGTACGCTACTAATCAGATGTTTTACGTAACAAAGCGTTTACTTTTTGCCACAGAAATTTTTGGGATGGAATTTATTTGTCGACAATGAACAACCAAAATCTTGCTCTGCAGAGCTCAATTCAGGTTCATATGTAATGTGAAGGGTCGGTAGACGTCTTTTTAAACGTAACGTAGTTACATCAATTCCGCTCATAAGTGGACCAATTTTCTCTACCCATGTTTGTGCTTTGACTTGCCCTAAACCTAGTTTGAGTGGCGAACGTACAACTTCATGTCAGTAGATCAAATGTATCGTATGCCAACGGTGATTGGTCAGTTTGATATCAGGCCGCTGGCTATTGAGTACAATGGGTATGAAATGGTTTCTTTTAGGTGCACAACATCGGATTGTATAATGAAAGAACACTTATTTGTTTTGACGCAAACTTGACCAGAGGGTCAATTAAAAGTTACTCTACCCAGTAGTTCGATATTGACACACCCTTCCGGCAAGAAACATCTTCCGGGGAGAACAAAAGCATCCCACGGCGGAGAAGTACCTTGGGAGGCAATATTTCAATCCTAAGGATTTCTTCTGAGTGCCACGCAGTCAGTAGGATAAAACGCTACATTTTGATTGTAGTGAAAATGGACATAACATCGTAAATGGTATGGGCTCCTATCGTGATTAGTCGTGGTGTATTAAAATCCGCCATATTCCGTACAAAAATTGCACAATCGAGGTCAATGTGCAAGCAAGATTGGTTTAGTCGAGGCACAAATGTGTCACTGCTTCTTCAAGAGAGGGCATGTGTTCGATTCAGGCATAAAAACGTGTTGCCTACATGGTTCTAGAGGATTTGGCCATTTTCTAAAGATACTTAGTGTAAAGCACATTATATCTTGAATAGAAATACTCCTGACCACGGAGTCATCGGCTGGATAGAACAGAGTGATTCTGTTCATTCTCCTTTCGAAATGATCAAGCGAACTGAGCACTATTCATACGAGACTGTGGTTGAGCGATTAGATTTGATTGTTCGGTCATACCTATTGTGAGATTACTGGCGTTGTGCTTAACACGCTAGTCTCATATGCACGAGGGTCAGAGTGTAGACTCCGATCCGGACAACGGTATGCACTGCTGATGAGCTCCAATAAGAGCGAAACTCGAGTCTAGTACTTCCTTTCGAAGTGCGCTAGCCGAAAGGCCTATCTGAATGCAAAGGCTGCGATCAAGTATGGGTGGTGTTCAATTTTGAAATGATGCAGCAACTGTCAATCACCTCTCACATAAACGAGTGACTTCTTCGGGAACTGTGGATACACAGGCTACTGGTGATATTTCAGACAGAGTGGCCACTACACGAAATCAGCCTTTACAAAAGGCGGCGGAGATAGTCGATTAGATAGTAGATTGATTTCAAACTCTGTTGGACCAACTGAGCGCCCCAACGCAGGCGCCATTTTTTATACGCATGACTTCAGCACATCAACATGGTGGCGTCTTTACTTCAAGTTCAGAAAGTTTGGAAACACGGTCAACTGGAGTCTTGCGTCTCGATTTTCACATAATTCCATCAAGCCAGGCTGACAGCCTAGCAGGTTTATCAAGCGCAAAACGTTACAGAAAAAGAACGGCTACTGTTGGTATCACCACCGCTTTGGTAGTCGACCCTCCTGCTGCACTAAACCATGCACCTGCTAACAAGCTAAGTGAGGTAACTTCTACGCCAGCCCGTTAAGAATGACTAATATCATCGGCGTTTCATCCTGTCATCTCATTGTTGTGTAGAATTTAGATACTGAAATCATATTCCTGGTTGATACCAGAAAGCAAGTTAGCGTATCAGAGGTCTTCAGACCGCACCTCCGCGCTGTCAACGCCACCACTGTAGCCACATAAAAATAACGTTCGTTGACTTTCAATTTGGGCCCCTGGTGGACAATCCGCTGGATGTTTACAATTGACGATGTACCTGCTACTACTCTCAGTATTTCTTTTCTTCGGCATTTTAACTTTCTGGTAGATACAAAACGCCATAGCTTAATCGACTTTGGCCCAAGACTTAGTATTTCGGGCATGTAAACATTTGTGACCACAACGCCCATATATGTCTAACCCACATCCCCTAAGTCTTGGGGGGCACATCTATTGACGGATAAGGCAAGGCGAATAGCGCAATACCAACCGACCCAGTTTCAAGGGTATCATCATCTACGAGATTGTCCAAACCTATAGGTGGAGTCGAACATCAGCTGGTTGAATGGGAGCTGGAACATTTCGGTCCGAATTGCTCGAAGTAGCTTCGCCGTCAGGTGAATAGCTTCGTATTGTTTTAATTAACCATTCAGATCGTGGCTTAACGATCAAACGCCTGTTTGTTGCATTTTTATCTGAATTGTTTTCTTTTTTCTTGATCACTTGTTTAGCTCTGCACAAACCAAGTCGTTCTAACTGCACGACTGTAATATATGGCCGACGCATCTGATCAGCCATCTATCCTGATTGACTTGCAAGGTAATTACCTACCGCCTATGTACGACACGTTTTCAATAAAACGTGATGCGTGTGTCTTCTCGGGTTGGGATTCAAGCAATACGTAAGAAGTGCCATTCAATACTTGGCATATTGTTGAGCTCTTTCACTGAGCTTCGCCCATTTCGCTCATGTATCGAGCGACCCAATATCACTGACCTCTACTGTCACTCACCACATCCGCATCAAAAGTTTTTGCCTGTTGGTTTCCAACTAACTATAACTCATCAGGGCAGAACTTGAACACATGATGGAACGCCGACTAATACGTTTTCTTCATAGGTCTCACCGCTGTAGTTGGTTCCCAAACGTTGGGTGACTGGTACTCTTGCGGTGATTGTCATAGTCTCAACAAAGCAACCATCCTTGATAAGTACCTTGTTTTGCACATGCAGTATACAACGGTTCATTTTCATAAAAACAGCCGGTTTTTGTAAGATAGGTTTATGTGATAAAAATCTACTCGATTCACCGCCTATCCAAACCCCGACACAACAAGAGTTCTAAC
>JTDE01001278.1:118041-133346 GCA_014338405.1 Paragonimus skrjabini miyazakii
AGTACGATTTCAAGGGCTATTCGAAGTCCCTAATTCCGAGTATTACAGTTTAGTATGAACTTATCCTCAATAACTGATAAGCAAAGACAGCATAACCAAATCCGTAGTTATCACCTCTTTTAGATTTTTCAAATTACTTTTAAACGCCGTTTGGCTAGGGTAATTTAGCTCACACTTTTCAACGACTCGTTCATGAAGTTATTTATGGTTTGAATTTTGTCCACCCTTGTGTGGATTCACCTGGTTGACCAATTATTCGCGAAAGAAACATCTCAAGCACCTTCGCACCGTTCCGGAGTGGGTTGCAGTAAACCTCGCCAAATGCGAACCAGGAGAGACAAATGGAAGTACCGCACTAACGGATATGACCAAATGCAGCCATAAATACTAGGGACCAAATTCATTTAGGTAACGTCGTCGTTTTGGTGGTCTGGTGATCTATTGTTTATGTTTCATATCCCGATGTGTGTACATAATGTTACCAATAACCGATCTCCTGCGTCGTATTAAACGCAAGTTCCAGTTCACGAAAGCTGCGCGCAATGTGTTCGTTGAGCCAAAGGATGCAGTCGCTGATTTGACTCTCATTGTTAGCCATGTTCAAAATGCACCGTTGTCAAGTTTAACTGACGTATCCGACACATCTGTTGGCGCTCCGTTGCAACAGTTTGTTCTCAATCGTTGACTACCTTTAGGTTTCTTCTCCAAACATTTACAGCTTTCGAAACCCTGCTACAGCACGCTTGATGAAGAGTTGCTTACAATCTGACTAGGCGTCCGGATCTTCCGTTTGCGCAGGGTCTTCACGGCTTACACTGATCCAAGGATGTTAATCTACTGTCTGAACACTTCATCTGACAAGCATTCCTCAAGGGAAGTCATGTCCCTGGACTATATCTATCAGTTTACGACTGATTTGACAGCTATAACTGTCACACAAACTACTAATCCAAAGATAGAAGGAGTTCACCAACAATTCGGGCATTGCATCTGACATCTTCAGAGGGAATAATTTTCTGCAACACTTCCGGGACACAACGCGCTCTGGAATGCCTGCATCTTTGAACTGCATAATGTTTGATACTCTGCCTAACTTACCCCACCAGAGCATACGTGCTTCAGTCAGACTGGTCATCGCACGCATTCTATGGTTTTATGCAATGCAATCGATTTTTTGTCAGGTAACAACGGCTCAAAGTCTCCAGTTGAACAAAGAGCTCGTCAGCATTGTTCGTTTGCCAGACGCACGTACTCATCACATGCACGCCAATTTGGTAGGTTAATTATCAACCTCAAATGACTTAATTTATCTGTTGATTAATCTGTTAGTCTACCGTGTTAACACATGTTGATGCTTTTCGATACTTCTATCTCAAATCAGTACAATTACATAGGTTTCATCAAGAAGTCATAAGACAAGAAGTGACTGTTCGCGAGTGATAGTAAAGGCTAATACCGTGGCCACAGATCAATCACATCCAGGGGGGCATAGCTAGAAAGGACTTGAGGACCACTACAACCCATCTGGTTTTCAGTTGTACTCTCAGGACATGAGATAGACTCTTCTCACCAGCACCTTCAGCATCATACGATTACGGTAGCTATACAAACCGTCTGACGCACGACGTACGAGTGCTACCCCCCGTACCTTCTCGAAAGCAAGCATCAACCTTGCACATGCATTAACTGATGCTCTACTGTACTCGCCTGCGAACATACGGATGACCTGCGTCAACTGCTGTAATCTCACACCATGGTCATTTTCGGGTTTCCGCTGAAGACATGAAGACTTTCCCTGTTAACCCATATGGCAGGTGCAAGGTAACTTCCATTGACAAGCTGAAACCAAAAGTAGTAGAGGAATTGTCAGTTGTACTCTCTCTGTCGATAACAAGATTTCTCCATCGAGGACCCTCGGTGTCAGCAAGAAACGTTTCGGTCCCAAAATATTCTGTCATTGGCGACACAATCTCACCACCGATTCCTACTCCCTCTACTCCTAGAACTAATCGTCTAGGTGGAGAGCTTCTTAAACTCATGGTTTTTGTAGAACATATTAACACTGCTTGTTTATTTCACTACTTGTATACATTTCCGTACTCATGGTTGAGTTTACTTGCAGACCTATGCTTTTCTTACTTCTTTTTCGCGCGGACAGTAAATATAATACGTTAATTATCTCTATACTCATGCATTCCGGAGTTTTTGATACATTGACAGGTCTACAGTCCAAGCAGTGTTGCTTAGGCTCAGGTCTACTCACATGCTAACAATTTTTCTTCTTGAGTTCTATTACACGGTCACAGAAAGAAAAGAAAAGAAGACAGCAATATTCAAAATACTGGATCGGTCGCCAGGTTAGTGTTATTCAACATGCATACCCGTTTGAGTGCCTCACTGTTCTGATTTCAGACAATCCGAACGTGGTGCGTGGAGAGGCAGAAATTCAGTTGTCTATTGTAGAACTTTGGAAAACCTACCCAGTTTTCACGTCCAAGGATTCTTAAGGTTGTTTGGTCAGCTGTGATAGAGAAGTTACGCACTGAAGAACGAATAATTTGAATAACAAAATCCTGTCAGCCATTCTCGATCGATGATTCCACCAAACTATGGAATTCTCTTTCACAAATTCCTGATAACATTAGTCTCTGTAAGTATCACCCTGTATCTATGATCGACAAGTGAGTGCGACAATTTTTCTCTTTCACTCTCGAATAGCGTAGAAATGTGTTATTCTAAATGGCCTTTCAGAGACCGCTATGTAGCGGTTACCGTTAACAATAATTTTTACTTTTCAATTTGAACACCACCCACAATGGATCGCTGCTGTCGCATTCCCATTGACTTTTTCAGTCGGCCCCTTTCGAAAAGAAGCACTAGACTCGAGTTTCGCTCTCATTAGAGCTCGTCAGTAGTGCATATCATCGCCACTGCTGAGACTTGAACCACGGACACGCTGTTCATGAGGCAACCGTGTTTGTCACTGCGCCATTGATGTTCAACTTGAAATTAAAAAAATCTCCGACTACTCATTAGTAATTTTTATGCTCGCACTTCATTGATTGTTCTGATTTCCAACTTGCACTTTCCTCAGTCAAGCTGTTAATTTGTAATTTTCATTCTGGAACTAAACTCACAATTCATTTTTTTGGCGGTATCTTATATAGTTTCTCTGTACACTCTGTTTTGCAGGATTAATAACGAGATGTGGTGTCAATGCGTTGAGTCCCTGTTTTCATTATCGATCGATAGTGAGGACTAGACTGAGTGTTATTTTGTTGGACTGTTCCAATAAGGTTGGAAGTAATCAGCTGATTACGATTGACACACAAACCGTCAAACATTTCCAGTAGCCCAGTTAAGGTGTGAGAGAGGTCTTTAGAAGCTGTTAATCCAAGTGGTTCCCATTGAAACGATGAGCAGCCGATTCGATCTAACTGGGTATCAAATGCACTACGCATGTCCAAAGGCAAGTCCATGATTTATGAACAGGCTTTAGCGAGACGGTCCAGACATCCGATTGCCGACAGTGTCATGTTCGCTTTCGACGCTTACATATGTGCGTACCCTCCTGCAACCCCAGTAACCTCGACACCGTCGTTAAGTAGATAAGCACTTGGGATGCCATTCTCATATTTGCTCACGGAACATACGTGCTCGGTATCGATTAGACCCTACTAGGTTAAATAAAGCCGTTCAACAGTTTGCTGGCAGTTGGTGATATAATGTTATTTGTGGTTAATGATTAAGTTTGTTAGATACTAATTCGACCCTCCCCGAAAAATCAAGTACCTCCACCAATAGATCAGCAGCGTGACGACTAAACAGTGGCGTGCACTGACTAGTGAGACCGAGGACAACGGACTGCCTTGTGTGTGCGGAAAAACGGTTATAGAATAGGACTACACCAAAAGATCAAACATCAGTCTTACGAACAGGCGACAAAAGACACGCTATCCAACCACAGTAAACAAGCAGTCTATAATTGCAAACGGATGTACTGAATGGCTATCAGTTTCAGAAGTTTGTGATTATGATATCGATGCCATTCAATAGAACGGCTTTCGATAAGTGTACAGGCTTCCCTGGACGAAGGCAACATTCTTCCCACCGAATTCCCAATCTCGTTAACCCATTGTCCAAACTTCAGTCGACTAGAACATGTGCCCATTGATCTCCTTTCTCTTCGACTACGGTCGTCCGCGTGTTCTTCGTTCTGCCCACGACACACCCATTGGTTGTCAACATTGTATGACTTCTCTTGGTTTCCTATCTCACATTCGAGGTGGCATCACTGCGGCTTCATTAGCCTTAGTCCTCTCCGTGTAACTGTCATACCTGTTGGGCCGTTCTGTTCGTAACTACTTGCCTGGTTTGGTTGTGCTATCGAAACGCAACCTGAACTTGGAAGGAACTGAGGTTTGTATTTTGTTTACGTAGTAATTCTTGTATCAGTGGTACTGTTGTTCTCTCGATCAGTATTCGTTTTGTCATTTCGTGGTCGTTGGATTTGGATGAGTTACTCAATGTTCACCTGGCAAACGTTATAACCGGCTTCTAACCTAATCTTCAACTTGACAGGATGGTCACCCAACAGATGGGATCGGATGCATGCACATAAACTAAACTCATTCTGTTTGTTGCGCATGCTCATTTTCATCCTTCACTACGTGACGACCTGGTAAGGAGATCTGGAACACGTAAATAAACATTAATTTTGTCAGATTAATGACGGGGGAAATCTCTCAATTTTGCTAGGATTTAAATGGCACGGGAAATAAGCTGATAAACTTACGATGAATCACGTGCTTGAGCCAAGACTTAAGATCAAGATATAATTTTCACTGATGATCGATAACGTAATCAGTGACTTGCTACTGACATGATGCTTGAGACATTGTTCTTTTTTTTTCTCAGTCTTGTACAAAGTTTTTCTTTGACCTAAGTCTGGTTGCATAACAAGAATAGTTAACTTCTTACTTCAGGTTCCAGCATACTGGATTCTGCGCCTTTACTGTGAATGTTGAACGTTCCATCTGGATGTCGGACCATCACGGTCATGCGTTTGCGAATGGAGTCGAACTCGAGAACTGCATCGACCAAGTATTCTAATTTGGTCACTGATTCTTCCAGATTACCTGTAGTCTGTTCGGTTAATCTGCGTTCAATCAATAAACGTCGAGTTCTGTTATCGTCCAGATCCGGTTGGGTAGAGACAAGACGTAATCCAAGAAGGGCCGCTGCTTCAACCAAAGCTTTATCATCCGGTGAAGATGCCTAGAACGAAGAACATGAAAAGATCAAAAAAACAACTTTACAGATGATAGGGTACTGGATTATTTTTTTTCACTAATTTGATGGAGAATGTAATATCATGTCAAAACCGCTAAACAGAACTTGACACCATTGTCAGGTGATAGATTAACTAGTATTTCTGAAACCTGTCTATGACAGGATCGTGCGATTTGTGTATTACATATTACCAACTGACCACAACAACAGCCATGTGCACCTGTGGTCCAGTTCAAAACTTTCATACATACACACACACGTTGTTACCTAATTCACAATATGAGCACATCTACTAAGCCCCTTTGCCCAGGCTTATTTTGTAATGGTGATTCTTACGGTAATCATAAGTTCTCATATGCTATATCACCATCTTAGTAATAGACGTTAGAAAATGTGAATCTTTTCGAGGTCCATCACCTTTAAAAACAAATGCTTTGCTAAGTGGTCCATATCTAGAACATTCATCGGTCTCATACAGTGTTACGCAAACGCAAGGAAATTCGTGAGTAACCGAGAAGAATGGAGGCAAATGAAGCTGTGTAATTCTTTATTCTCGAGTACCTGTTAAAGCCATGACAATTTCAGTGTCATTTTGTGTAGGTTCCAAACACAGATCTGTGGCTGATGCTTGAAGATTAACAGTTGTCTGTAAAGTCGAGCTATCCATACTGACGGTAGATGAAGATTTCCACTCATCTCTTTGTGGTTGGACTACAAACTAAGAAGCAATCTCCACTGCCCCGAGAGACGTAAAGAGAGGTTTATGATGACAGTCGGTTCCAGTTACCACTAGTGAAATGAAGGACAGCTTGTTCGAACTTGTCATAAATTATCGATAACACGTGTGATAACGCACTCTAGGTGATCTACTGGACAAACGTTTGAACCGTCAATCTATGATGACTTAACAATTATGACACATGTTCACGGGTCATGGATTCGACTTCACAGTTTACGTGGCCCTGGTAACATTTTAGAAGATCTAAAATGTTGTCCGTCGATTCACTGGTGGTCACTGTCACCTACTGTTTGCATCGAGGTTTTAAAAGTTTCTGACAGCTAGTATCCAACACATGCTTAGAGGTGGATGAAGAAATTCCATCACTCCTTTGCTCAAGTGCAACACACAGTTTGCCTACTACTGTAGAGTTTGTTTGTTTAGTCTGTTTACAAGCCTATTTTAAGCCTTGTTTACACGTGTCTTTCAGCAATAGCATGAGAGAGAAGCTCTAAAAGTAACATTCTTTAAAGCTGACAGTTCGAATATCGTGTCTTAGTCAGTGTAATAAAGTTCCTTATTTAATCGGTCTTCATAATTAATAATATAATTCTCCGGATTTTCTAGCGTTATTTTCTTCACCATTATGTTGGAAGTTTCCTAATTAGTATGTGTAACTCTGTACTCAAAACTAGCTCACTATGACATTGCAATAATCGTTTATCTAACACACACTCAAGGCTTAAAAGTACCCCCTGAGAAAACAACTGCCGAGGTGAGAATAAGTTTTAGTTCGATGGAAGTGTTATTTTAAGAGTATAGCACTTCACTGGAATTAAACTTCATTAATATGAGATCTAAACAGTGAGCAGAAAAACATTACTTTGGGAAAACAGGCTCACCATCATAAGAACTGTTCATTATATATTAGGATACTCCATAACTTCGTATATAAAATAGAAGATTGAATGATAGTTACTTCCGTCTTGTGCCGACTGCACAGCCACCCCACATTGATAAAGAATCATACAACGAGTTAAGCAACATGTGTAGAAAACTGAAAAAGCTAAGCGGCGTTTTATCATCTATTTATTAATGCTATGCGGCAGCAATATTGCATGTCTACTCGGATAACTTTACGTTGTTCAGGTGTGAACATTAATCAAACAGTGATTAGTTGAGGGCAAAAAATACTACCGGCACAATTGCTGTAATTGCGCTCAAGGTCAAACAAAGAAATCCAATATATTAGTAAAAAGATCAGGCTTTGGACGTGCTGTTTACCCATGAAAAACATTGGGCCAATGTGGTTTGTTTCTCATCGTTTTCCAGCAGAACGGCTCCTATTTCATCTTAGAAGTTTGTTTGAAACAGAATAGTTGTGAACTGGCGGATACGTTACATTTAGCACAGTACTTTTGTCTTGCAACCAGCAGCGGTTAAAATATTCCCCTCATTCTGTGGTGATTGACAACACTTGGCAGTGACTAAGACCAGTCAATATGATAACAAGGGACTTTTGACCAGTTATGTCCTCATCGGTCTGATTCCGTGGGGAAGAAACGTTGAACAGTAATTTTATTTCGTTAAGGTTACTTAGGAAAACACAAGACAACTTGTGAGGCGTTAAAATTTAGTTTAATCCCATCATTGATAACCATAATGCCTACAGATAATATAAAGCAGACTTTTATAGACGAACATTGAACTGACCCGTAGATAAACACATAAACTAAAATCCCTACAAGGTGTGCTCAAGACCACGGCTATCCCACAAGGAGCATGTAACATCTCTGTGTACAAAACACTGGCTGGTAAATCAAGATCAATATCTTCTGTTTTTATGTTGCACCGGCATCTTCAGTGATCTAATTGGGTATACCTTACGTCAGTATGTTATTAGTTGCCTGTGGATGAACAGTGTGTGGAAGGTGTCAGTGAGTATCTCACTGGTTGTCATCTGAGTTGTTGGTTGAAGGTAAGAAAGCTTTGGTTTACAGAGTTCAAGTTATCTCAGTTTCTCCATGGTCTTTACACAAACAAATATGGTCATCATGTTGCTACCAGTTTACAAGGGATAGGACAGGAATTTAAATCATAAGTTATTTGGAAAGAGAAGAGATCTATCTCACGGTTTGTCGATAGGTTGTTTAATAGCGTCCATTTTGTTTAAGAACTAATAAAAAACAAAACGTGGTTAGTTAATTCTGTTGCGTTTATTATGAAACGGGGTGACTCCGTCGTTCATAAGGCTACCTTACCAAAAGGGGTACATGAGTTTGGATCCCGATATTTACTACCGACAAACACTAACTAGAACTAAACTCGAGCGTAATATTTCATCCCAGGTGACCCAGCTGAAAACTCCATCTCGGTGCAAAAACTTTCGCCAAGTGTTGAATAACGCTTTATGTAAGCATGTTATGTTTGAAGAACTTGGTGTGTGCATACATTGTTTAGTACTTCACATATGTTGTTCTTCTTCATCACTCTAAGGGGTGGCAAAGCGATGTAACAATAGACAAACTTTCAAGTAATTAATGTGTTGTGGAAATCACGTAGTATGTCATTCGAACTAGCGCCTTCACTGTGCCGTTTCACCCTACAATCCCATACTTTCGATAGTCAGTAAAACTGCGCTGCTCAAATAACAGCGTTTCATTCTCAATCTACAAAAGGTAATCAAATTACTGTAGGATATCCGCACCAAATTTAGTACGAATGAAGTCAAACAGTTTGAGCGTCGTGTTTAACATGTTATTGGGAAAGGCCACTCAAGCTGGTTGAAACATTTGCTCGTAACGTTGTGTTATTCTCAAACCACTTATCAGTAATTAAACTATCGTAAAATAATGTTTTGATTTTGTGACTCCTTACACAAAGTATCTGATATAATCTGCAACTCCTAAAAATGTGTAGTCAATTCATTCAAGTTTTCGTCAGTTATTGAGGCTTCAGTTCCTAAGCCCCAGATATAGGAAGTCAGAATAGAAATACAAAACCGCATAAAGTGAATGCTTCTTATCGAAACCTACGACAGACTACGGTTTAAAAATAACGGTCACTGACAACACTGAATCTGCACTAAGCATGACTGAATCAAAATGTGTGAACGTTCAGCCACATTCGCTTGTCAATAATGCTTAGATGGCGCACTGATCAACATGGTTGCATCGTGAAATCATGGCTGGAATTCTTGTCCGGACTGTGACACCGATAGACACTATTGGCAAGCTATAACAAGAGCGGGAACTCCGGTCTAGTGCTTCTTTTCAAAAGAGGCTGATTGCGAAGTCAATGGGAATTCGACAGCTGCAATCAGTTGTGAGTAATTTTTAACATGTATGAAAATAAAATAAAGTATACCTACATACTTTCTCGATACTCCACCTACAGACCAGTAAAGTTATATGGAGGCAATACAGTCTAATCAAACTTATTCGCGAGGTTATTTTACATACTGCTTTGTAGCGCACAATAACCCCTTCCCTATTATCTCACTGAACTTTATGACGTTAAACGGAGGGGAATGTTATGAATCCCATAGGAAACAATCTGCCCGGTATTCCACCTATCAGCTTCGTTTAGTTTTCAGTCCAAACGAACATTGAATATTTGGCTAGCTGTCTACTTCCGTATGAACGTTTCAAACCAAAGTAAACCGATCTGCGAAACACATGTATGAGTACATGCAGTTACGCTTTGGTCGCGGAACTACTAGTGTTGTGAGCCAACAACAGTGATGGCGCAATGGTTACTTATAAAGGAAACCAATACATGGATTATGCGTTTCACCATGACAACCAACAAAAACGTAACTGAGTACGGTACTGGACCCGGAACGTCACGGTTGCCACAGAAGCCAATGCTAAGTTCCTACATGTACCGAAAATTACTTCATACCATGCTGCATTCCAATATTTCTTCTTGTATTTCCCCCCTCGACTACTTAAATATCAAAACCTATGTTCTTGCCCCAATGCTGACTAGTAGTGGTGTGAGTAGTATAGTGCGATCGCTCGTCTTCATTACACTAGTAAGGGGCCAGTAATGTGGAGAGTATTTATTCTCATTGAAGGAATGCTTAAAAGTCATTTGACTCAACATTACTCAGTTTAAATGACAGAATTTAGGACAACAATTTTTGATTTGACCCTGACGAATATGTGGGATCAGAACACGAGACTTGGGAATGTACACTGTACGCAATAAGGATGAAAACTTATGACAGTTAAGCTTCACGTGTGACCAATCTGGAAGTCACTAAACGTGATGACAGAAACTTATTGATGAGTAGTAGGGTATTTTGATTTTCATATGGATTGAACATCACCTGCAATTGATCGCAACTGTCGAATTTCCATGGACTTTCGAGTCGGCCCCTTTCGAATAGCAAAAGCACTAGACTCGAGTTTCGCTCTCATTAGACCTCGTCAATAGTGCATATTCTCGCCAATGCCGGGACTAGAACCACGGCCACGCTGTTCATGAGGCAACCGTGTTTACCACTGCGCCATTGACCTCACGTTAGGCACGACCGAATTATCATAGGTGAATGCTCAACCACTTTCGCTTGTGATCTCAGTGCAACTAGACTGCCGACGGCCAGTAAACCGTACGTGTATGAACAGATGAACAAATAAAAGTACATCGGCTATCAGCAACAATATAAATCTGCCTACATTATGTGTTATTGTCCAAGTTTCGGATTCTAGTAAGTAGACGACTATGTTATTTGAATAGTCAAATGGTTAAAAGCGACTCAATGTTTCAAATTTCTTAAACGGACACTTCCTGACTATGCTATTAGTAAGCTTGGATAGAGCATCTAGAAAATCAAATGTCACGAACGAATTTATCGTTCCACACTACCCACTGAAGTAAAATAATATCAAGAGAAGATTTCAATGATCTCGTGTCCCATAGGAAGCAGTAGACAGGAGCGAATGTACGACAGAATTGAAGTGTTTCTTTGGCGAGTGTTGTAACACTTCACTACTGGCGGCTGTTAGTTAGGCCGTCAGTCTTGAAGGTTTGCACTTGCACTTGTCTTGTGCCCTTCCTCAAGAAACTGTCATCACCCATGCTACCGTCTATTTCCACTACAACATTGACTGATACATATTACTAGCAGGCGCCATATACCGCACCGAAAATTCGAAAACTTCCTGGTGAATTATTCACGAGGAAGGAATTTCAAAAAAACAATGTCAGCTTATAAGATGGAAACGGAATGATATGTTTAATCTAGGTGAAGAGTCAACAACATGCGGCTACACCACGTTGTTCCAGAAATAATGTGGCATTTTAATTTCTACTATTCATCCCAATTTGAAATACTTTGCACTGTTTGGACTTTCATTCTACTGAATGTTATAATTCTATTACATTTTCAAACTTTGCAAATTGACAACCAAATTCAAACCGTATAAACGTCAACATATGTTGCCACCAAGTTTGTTCAATATAACAGCTCACTTTATAGTCAGCAACTGCTACCTACAGTAAGAAACAAATAGGTTACCAGTTTCTGATGCATTCTAGTCTACGGTCGATCGAAGAAAATCTGTCTGTCCACCTGATTGAAGATGTGCTAAATTCACAACCAACTGCTTGTTCATTTGGTCATTTTCACACAATTAGCTAATTCTTACGTGCACGATAACACAACTCGGATACAATTGTACTATTATATGACCACTGGAGAAGTGCTGGTATGATCAGAAATTCCTCAGAATGAGATAGCATTTATCACGTGCAGTTCGCACTGTTCTTGCATAAGCAATATGTGCTAATTTTCAAATTTACACATTTTTCGCTATTTATATATGCTATTTCATAACTCAGCTATTGATAGCTCATCTATTAAAAAAATGCTGAGAATTGATTACGTGTGATGGGCGGAAATCAAAGTGGATTCATCCATATTCAATTTAAACAGTGTCCTTTTGTTCTTCAGAACCAGTGGCTAGAGAAATAAAAATTCAGGATTATAGTCGATCTATTGACAGAAACAGCTAAAGAATAGTGTTTGCAAGAGTATGAACTCTAGTTACTTCGAGCGTAACTACCGAATTAGTCAGTTCGCATATAGTGAATTTAATGATAAACCAACTGTACAGAAGGTTCGCAGACAGTCTGTTTTGAGTTTAATTAACAAGCTGACTGCGGCTTCACAAGTACGAATATAGCCAATTAAATGAGCTTCATAAACAAGTCGTAAACAGAGATGGCAACCTATGTGATTGTTAACAGGTACACAGTGGTTGTGATTGCAGCCGTTGAAGAATTTGTATCCTAAAGACACCAAGTTGGCAATGCATACAACGTCATAATTAGGGATCCAAGCCTGCGAGCTTTTCTGTTACTATATAGCTCATCACGTTACGATAGTAAATTCACAAAAACGGCAGATAAACGGACTACCAGACATTTCAGATAGCAGTATCATAAGGGGGAATACATAGTTTGATTGAAGCAAAAACACTTAGGGATCAGAGTTGAAGTTGAGAACTTCATGCCACTAAAGCAAGAATGAAACTTCTGTCGACTGGAAGCAAGAGGACGATTCGTGTCCTTGATTCCTTACAAGCAAAGATGAATTTGCGCGAGGTTCCCATACAAATCGGCTATCTGGAGCGGTTTAGTTAGGAAACAATATCATGAATCAAACCCAACTTAAGTTACTCCCCAAAAATATGAGAGATATGTTCAATAACGCACTTTTCAAAACAGATTCAGAAGTTATACTAAATAATAGAAGGACTAAAAGCTACTACATGTGAACTTCCGCTGAACACTGAATATTGCGTCGCCACCTGAAGATAATTTCCCACGTGTTACAGCTATACTCTGTGCATACCGGAACATGCCAAGAGATATATTCCGTTTACAACACATGATCCAGTTACATGGTTCAGCTACAACAGGCATAAACAGCACAAGCGGTCTCTAGTAGACTAAGGTAACCAAAACATTCCACTTGGTTTCATTAGTTTGGAACGAAGGTCGGTGCCTACCATCAACTATTAGTCCTACTGCAAAATGACTGTGTTGAATGAGTATCTGAAAATCGTCATGGTGGTGAAAATAATCCGGTTTCGAGTTTGGTTGATGTCAATTTGAACTACTCCAGTCATTCCGGCAACAAGAAAGTGACTTTTTATTTCGTTATTGGAACCACAGTTGACTCTGTGCACTGCACTCGGAGGAGTTTGATGTGAACATCTGCCAGACCACAATCAATGAAATGAACTATCTTGGAAAACAATACACTGTCAACAGTCGTGCTTTTTGCCTTCTCTTGGTTTATTAACTCACCCCCATAATTATTTTCACGCTTATTTGGTGGTACATATCTTGATGACCAAACTGAAAAAAACTCCCTGTCTGCTATCCTGCTTTGCTCATAAAGTTGATAAAAAATTTATAACAGTTTATTAGTTACGGTTTCGGCGCTGATGCAGAAGTTCACTTGGAACTGACGTAAACACTGTGTTCTGTATTAAGCTCTTTATTCCGGACGATCATTTGTAATTTGTTTTTCCCGCATATCGCTAGGTGATTCTATCATATTTCTACTAATTGTACATGCTTCGTTAGAGATAGTTCAAATGTAGCCCGTGTGTTATAATCCTGTCGAGATCTGTTGTTGCATAAAATGGGTATAATGGAGGATTAATAATTAATTTTTAATTACTGTTGACCAGTTTGACGTTTTTGAGAGTTAGTTGTTTCAGTTCCATCAGTAGCTGTCACTCGAGAATGTCTAAGGTTTAAATTTGTCCGAACTAAGTTTAATCGTAATATTTCAAGTTGAACGTCACCCCCAATTGATCGCAACTGTCGCACTCCCGTAGATTTTCCAGTCGGCCCCTTTCGAAAAG
Source organism: Paragonimus skrjabini miyazakii (assembly GCA_014338405.1). Classification (NCBI taxonomy): domain Eukaryota; kingdom Metazoa; phylum Platyhelminthes; class Trematoda; order Plagiorchiida; family Troglotrematidae; genus Paragonimus; species Paragonimus skrjabini miyazakii. The sequence continues at coordinate 131,938 of JTDE01001278.1, forward strand.
AGGCACCAGACTCGAGTTTCGCTCTCATTAAAGCTCGTCAGTAGTGCATATCATCGCCACTGCCGGAACTAGAACCACGGCCGTGCTGTTCATGAGGCAACCGTGTTTACCACTGTGCCACTGACCTCACGTTAGGCACGACCGAATTATCATAGGTGAATGCTCAACCACTTTCGCTTGTGAGTAATGATCAGGTTGCTAGATCACCTCGATAGGAGACACAGTTACTGTCTGTTAACTCAAATCGATAACCCCGCGATTGGGATTGCCTAGACAGGTCGAAATCTCCGATCTCATTGAACCTGCTGGGCGATATTTTAGTTTGCTGATGAGTAGTCGGGGACTTGATTAATTTCACTTGTGGGTGATGTTCAACTTGAAATTAATCAAATTCCCGACTACTTATCATTAATCGTAATAATCAAATCAACCTACAACAAGGTATGTCGCCTCCTGAAGTATATAAAAAAACGACAATAGTTAATCCGAATTAAGAGGAGACCCAGTTGCGCAGAATTTGAAATTCGACGTGAGTTGGATCAGTGACGTGAACAGTATACTCAACTACGGCAAGTGCTGTGACAGCCGGATTAAGAAACTACATCGGCAACCCTGAAGTATCACCGTTATCCACTCAATTCACTATGCAACGTGGAATCCACCGAATAATCCGGCAGATTGATAGCCCGAGCAGGATCTCTCGAACAGTTTGTGTAGAATCCACCAATGCCATCAATGAATGCCGACGTTGTAATACTGATGAGTAGTTTGGCAGACTTGATAATTTAGAAGTGACCCAATCGCGAAAAATCTGAACTTCGGCTGGATTGGAACCAATGACTAAAGCAACATGCCAAAACGTGGCAAATGCTCTACCAGCTGAACTATGAAGCTACGTCTGAGCACAGTTAATTACGCAATCCACCGGGTAACAAGGAATTCCCTAAATGACCAAGCTAACTGACAACCCAAACAGGATCTCTCACTCAGTTCGTGTCGAATCCACTAACGCCACCAGGTTAAATAGTAAATACCCGAAACGAAACTTTTAGTAACGTAAACTATGCACTTCTAGATCTGTTTTTAAATACTTGTATATACTGTTAAAGAAAATTGTGAGACGAAAATTCCGGTCTCTTTGTATACAGCATTACTACACTTTCTTCGTATAGCTGAACAAATCTTTCACATGTAAAAGCTAAAGTGTTCAGACAGAATGAGGTTAAACTGAACTACGAAATCTAGGAATAAACTCACCATGTGCGATGATATTACTATGCAACAAATACAACAAATTCATAATGAGTGTTCCGATTCCTTGTTTGATTACTTTGGTGAATGTTTGAGGTACAATTTTTATCCGTAGTCACCAAAAAATTATGGGTAGAATTAGCCTGACCGTCTCCAAT
>JTDE01001278.1:138747-156149 GCA_014338405.1 Paragonimus skrjabini miyazakii
GCTGTTCGAAACGGGCTGACTGGAAAGTCTATGGGAATTCGACAGCTGCGATCAATTTTGGGTGATGTTCAATCTATGTGAAAATCAAAATCCCCTACTACTCACCAGTACTCATCAGAAATTGATTAATGTTGTAGATCATTCTGTGGGCGCAGCTCGCATTAGACCTCTTATCCCGAAGCAGTTATGTGTGAAGTAATGTGTGTTACTAGATTTTTTGAAGTTCTTCAGCGATTCATTGGGGTGATATACTATTATTAGTGTTTCATTTTACTTCGCTTGAATCTTCTGATATCACTAAGTGACCAACTGAGGGATTTTATTGAAAAAGGTCATTTTCATTTCTAGGGCACTTAAGTGTCCAAGAACTTTAAATTAACTTGTAGAGATGCGACGTTCTGTAGATATTTCTTTAAGTCAGTTGATTATCTGGTCATCTCAAATTATACTGTAGGTGGAGTATATTGAGAACATGTAAACGAAAAAGTGCGAAAGACCATAAAATTGTTAAGCACGCTATATCACTACTGGTCAAAAGAGATTGATATTCTACTTTCCACCCTGACGCTTTCGTCAAGTGATCACATACAGATATGCTTCTGGGTCAGTCGAATGCGGATCACCGAATTTTGTAACTGTCTTTGAAGTTAGTATTACTGTCATTCTAGTCAGTTCTATGATTTCATAACGAAATAAGATATAGGCATCCTAATAGCAAACGGAATGGAATATTCTTCATTGTATAACCTATATGAAAAACTCGTACTCAGTTGCACTATGTGTTCCTTGTCATTCAAATGAGTTCACTCACATCAACTCAGTTGTTTCCTTTCTGATCGACCATGAGCAAAGGTTTGCGTTGATTAGTTTATGTCATCTTAGTCGCTATATGTTTCACTACGTCTGGGTAGTTTATTCTTCTGTGACGATCATTAATACGATGCTTAATCCTACCCTTGTGACTTGGTCTATCTTCCCCTAGATAACATTCTCACCTTAGTTGACACTGAATGTTTACCCCATGGCTGTTAGCTAGTTCTGATTATTAAATATCATCGGATCAATTCTCATATACTTTGTCCAACTGTGACCGCACATAAAATGTCCATTATCGACACAGCAGCACGGTTGTAGACGTAACTCTTTTGCAACCTTATCCACAGATTGCGCGGCAACTTGTTTGGACCAGTGCTCATCATTCTTCTGTTGAGAACTTTGTGGAGAAATTATACCACAAACTAAAAAATTCACTCAGGTAATGGGAAAATCAAACTTAGGTAAACACTTGATATTCTATTTTCTCCAAATATGTTTTGCAATATAATAAAGCATGCTTGTACACTTTGGTTATCACACGCACCTGTGATTCTGGACTGGTTCTTTGACAACAGCTTGCTAGCTTCAAAAAATGAGCTGAACCTGTCCTCTGCATATTCACGAAACTGTGATAATAAGTAATGATGACTTGTTACAGAAAAACCATACTGAAAGTTCAATCTACTTTCCAAACAGCGATCTTCATTGTCTATCAGATAAAATGTGGCAAAGTGCGTTTTCGGAAATACTTCATGTAAAATTGTTAATAAAACTCGGTCGATTTGCTTTTGCCAAACTGCCAATGGTATATTAAAACAGTCAGGCAAACAAACTCTTTCTGCGCCTATATATAGCTTAAATCTTTAAAAATAACTTCTTGGAAACAGAGTTGAACAACATAACACCTAAACGAAGCGAATTGTGAAATGATATGACAGTATCGATATTTGAAATCCCAACTTACCGTTTAAAAGTTGATTACGTTCGTTCAAAAAGTGCCAGTTAAAAATTTTCAGCAACCGAATAATCATTTTTGTATTTTGTAGTCGTTGAGGAGTGAGACATAGTTACACCTTACTCAATTGAACACACTTATGGCCGTCATACACGTTTAGTGCCTGGGAAACAGTGGTGCTTGTCCGTATCCTTTGCTCATCCACTATGCCAGATGCCGAGTCAGTACGTCGACCGCAGTATGGCATTATGATTTGGGGTCAAGATAGGTCAGCAAGGCCGCGTTAGCTACTGAGTCCCACGCTGGAGTATGTTAGACTGGCGGACGTTGTTAGGTAAACGTGCGGGAAGACCAAAATGAATTGGAACGATTAAGTTTTCTGCAGAGGTGTTAAATAGCCGTGTGACTAAACAGTGATAGCGGCGTGTACAAGAAACAATCTCGTATAGGATGAAACTTGCAGCTATGCAACGATGCAGGTGGCGCGTGAAACGGATGCGAATGAAAACTACCGAAAACCTACGAGAATATTTAGGCGTGAACGTTTAATTATGTCTGATGGCTCCGAAGTTTTAGCTGGTCAGATGCACAGGCTGAACACGTATCCATCGTTAGACGCACGGTTGGCAAATGAGGCACCCGCATGGGCGAGGAGTACGAGACGATGGAATAATATGGTAACCAGTGAAAACCGAGGATTGTAATGCCATCAGTAACCTTATGTTTAGTCCGCTGTTGCACAAAAGTATGTATAAGACGACAAAGACGTGAACGCGTATAAACGTAGGAATGGTGATAGTAAATGACGCGCATAATCAAATCGGTAACGTTACTAGAAACGGGTGATGAACGCGAGTAAGGAATCACTTAATTTGTTGTTAGTAAGTTGCATGTTTTCATGAAATTACAGCCGAAGTGGCTAAGATATCTGCATTTCTAATTTGTTATTGCATTGAAAGAGTTGTTAAGAACAGTTTGATGCCTTCTTTTGTTATGAAAAGTGCTGGAACTTACCAGGTGTTTTCTTTGAATTTATGCAGAATACAAGGGTTTTCTAACAGTCTGTCACAGATTCCAGAAACCGGAAAAGTAAGAAGTCCTTCCGGTTCATTTCATGAAAAAACTCTACTCCTCGGGGCCACTATTACTTTCCCCCTGCGCAACTCCTTGTTGTATCGTCGACGACTTTTCAGGGAATTGCATTTTCAGACACTAACCAGCTAATCCATCATCATCACAGACAGCAATACATCAGTGGTTCACAATGACGCTTAACTGCCACACAACCAAGAAGAAGAAAACCACCTCTTGTATTGGGTGACAGAAAAAAAAGAGAAGGAAGCAAGAAGAGACCTAACAACTAAAATAGTTACGCCTACGTTAAACATACAGCATCAAAGTGGCTACGCCCTGCAAGCAAACAACCGGGTTGCAAGCGGAAGTAAAGCGTTATCCGAAAGTAAGATGTCACCAACTATGTACCCCCTAATTGAACTAGGTGCTTTCAAAACTGGTTTTTTTTTCTCGCACCCAATATGCAGATACTCACCGCTTAAGGTTTTTTTTTGAAAACCACTACTATCGCTGGTCCCCCTGATTACCGTTCACCCATAATATACCATTATTTGCGCATAAGCTGTCGACTTACATTATTATCAGTTTGTTAGATAAATCCAGAAATCGTAAACGCTCTGCTCATGTTGAGACGGCATGTACACAAAAGAACTGATGTGACGTAGGTTTACAGTATAGCTTTAACTCATAACTGTGCATAGCTGCTCACATCGACTCACATAAGCTCGTAATGCATCAACATTTACGGGCTGTGTGATCTCTAAATCTAAAGTCTCATGCACATCTCTTATGGTGTTCATTCTACCAGGGTCAAAATTTGACTCCTTTGCAGAGCAGGAAGCTAATAATATTGCCAGGTGACTGAAGGTAAATGTTTCATTGAAGGTGTTTTATAATGAACCACCTCAATTTGTCCGCTTCAGCACTACTTAGTTAGGATAGAACTAGAATTAGAGTAGAAAACTGAAAAGATAATACTCGTTGGATCCTTCCTCGATGTTGTTAATATCATCTTTACCATAATATACCTTGATTTGTTATGGGCAGATAGAGAAACGCAGACGATCGCGAAGGCCCAAGACACCAAGACTTGACTGATGCTCACCCTATCAATCGTATTTCATAGATGATGATCCTCACAGGAAGTTGCACTAAGTCAGAGTACAATGTTCCTTCCTGAACTTTAGAGGTTCTATTCCGCCAGAGTCCCTGTGAGTCAGTTTTATTATGTGGTTGCCTTGTCTTACAAATCTTTCTCATCTATCAAGCCAAAAACTAATCCAAGCAACCTTCGCCAATGAGAAGATGGTAGATCTAGACTTATCTGTCCGGAATGAATCTCGGAGATACCTCCCTGAGAAAATTCTTGTCTATCAAGATCGATCACGTGCCGGACGCGCTTCTGGTAGAACACTGTGAGTCATATTATCATTGATTTGCAAAGTCAAGCCGAGTGATACTGACGGTTTGATTTTGTCCACACGGGCGGCCGCACAGCCATGTAGACCGTATACTAATGTCATAAGTATATACAACCATTATGTCCTCGGAGTGAATATGGCTATATGTCATATTTTGAATGGAGGTAACATCTCTGTTAACCTGTCTTATGCTCTAAAAAACAAATATGTCCGGCATTGTAACCGATTGTTCGAAACCTGCTTAAAGCACTCTCAATCAGTCGCTCAAGGTCTTTTTGTGAACTTATCTGTTTCGCAATACGGGCAGCCTCAGATTAGAATTACCAAGGCTCTCGCTTTGATGTGACCCTCATCGATCTAAGTTAGTGGTGGTTTCAAGACTTGGTTAACACTTAGTATCTTTAAAGCTGAAGCTGACTTACAGGCTACGGTACCGTGTAACTCTAGTGCAGTTGGTGAGACTGAAGAAGGTGGCGTTGTACACGTCAGCAGTCAGTTCTGTTCTATTCTGTAATCGATTTTTACATTCGCCAATAACTGGATCTATCTTCCGTGTTGTCCAACATGCCGCAACTATCCCAGTGTTGACTGAAGTGATTTACTGCTACCGGTAGATATGTATCTCAGATCCGCTTGTTACATCTCTCAGCCTTTTTACAGTCCGCTGTCTTAGTTTACACAAAAATATTGATGCTAGAAGACTTTAAGTTCCCAGGTGTAGATTTTGGTACACTTTGGAATGAAGATTCTTATTCGCCTTCTGTCTCATTCACCTTTTTGGTTCAAACGCTTGGTCCCATCTAGTACTTGAATTGTACAACTCAGTTGGCTCCTGTTGGTTTCCACCATTAACAAATAGCTATTAAAGGTGCCTTCTGTCAAATATTTACCCGATCACTTCTACAGCGACCGTGAACCAATGATTTTTGATTTTATCTGCGACTCTCATCTGGCAACGTCTTCAGTGCTGACAAAACGTAAGTTTCTTCTGTTTGCGTCTCTAATAATTTAGTTTTGTTGAACTCTGTCAACTTGATAAAGATTTTTTTCAGTTCCGTCACTCGCCACTCTTCTTATCTCTCCAATACGTTTTAGTAGTCTGTAACCTCGTTTTTCCCGCTTTACCGAAGTAGCCTTGGACATAGACCATCCCGCTCTTTTCTTCGTAATAAGATCAAAGGGTTACTATGCAGAAGCAACACCCTTGGAAGGTTATTGCTTCCCTCCAACCCCGATTAATATGGCGCTGTATTAGGCAAAGCAAAACTGCTCTGATAAATGTTCGTATCTATCCTGCCTTAATTCTTAGTTTGTGTCTAATTCAAAGTCTTAACACTATTGTACCTAATGTCCTATCCAGCCTCAAGCCGACATTTCTCGTCTAAGCCTCAGAGAACGCACGACAACCGATATCTTAATGTCGGCGGACGTACTCTATTGCAAACAGGCTTCATCCTTCATAGACGATTTTACAGTTTCCTCCATGGATACCCTATTTCCTATGATATTCCATCACCATCGGTTTGTTCTCTAATGTCGACTTCCATCTTCAAGAAGCCCAGACCATTCAACGCCAAAAAATCTCTGGGGGCAGAGAAAATTAATCAGTCTATTTTCAGAGTATGTGCAGGAACGTCAACATCTTTCCCTCCCAGACTATATATTCATTTCAAAGAAGCAGGCTAACTTCCTTCTGACTAGAAGTTTGTGATCACTTCCCCTAGTTCTAATGCCGAAGATTGACATAAGTGTGATAGCTGCAGGCCAATTGCTGTTCTGTCAGCTGTGTCGAAAATTTTGGAGAACTTAGTAGATGTAGCATCTCGAGATAACCTAGAATTGCGCAAATTTCTCCGTGTTGCCATAAATGATTTTCTACGAAGGCGCTCTCGTTCAAACAACTTGGATTTGAGTTGAGCCTCGATGTTCTGGTTATGTACTTTGATTTTATTGAGTCTTTTTCTGGAGTCTTTCACTTTTTTTCTAACTCTTATCTTCTCGTTTCTTATATATTAATGTCCTGAACAGAGGACTATTTGTCTCACCGTTACTTCTATGTCTTCATATATGACACGTTCCCCGACATCCATGTGAATATGTTAGGAAGGCTAAAATGTTATATTCCCCGGCCGTAGCAACCTACACTCTTCACTAGTGACCTACAGAAACGTTTGTCACCTTGTCGTTTCTTGTACGCAAAAAACAATGCATCATGGCGTGCGATATTTTCTGACGAGAACAGCTTGTTTCTAAAAAAATGCTTTGATTCTTTGTACGCATGACATACGGCGAACGGCCTCCGACGTAATCCTACAAAATGCAAACATCAGCAAATACGTCCACAATTCACTTATAAACTTCTCTCCCTTATAAGTTTTCTTCGGGAATGGGTCTGGTGACCATTGTTTGGTCAAGCTGGTAACAGTCTCCTCATTTTGCACGCCTGGTTTCACTGGCAAATTGTTGTTCAAGTACGCTGCTGAGACACCAAACAATTGTAAAAGATCTTCCTTCAACGAACTTTTCTCCACAATCTTTCCTCGCTTTCTTGAAAATATTACTTTTCCGGTTTTCTAATGTTTTGACTTAATCTACTCTATCTTCTGTCTGTTTGCAGATCAGCCACAAAACAAGTATGTGGCGTTTGCTTTTGTGCTTATACTCAGCGTCTGAAACTTCACTCTCTTCCAACCTAGTAAAAGGTTTCCAGGAAGATATATTACTTTTCCGCACAAAGGCCTTCATTTATAAGCATATTCATTGCGTCACCTTTTTTAAGTCTGTATCGATCTCCATGGCTATGGTTTTAAACATATTTGTCAGGGCTATCGACTCAGCGTCCATAAATGTTAACTCTTTGCACCTGTTTGTAAGCTATGAACTGCTCTTCCTGCTAAGGTTGTTATATCCAATAGCATGAGCGCTTTCAAGTAGTTTTTGGTAGACATATTCTTGCGAAGCCTAAACCACAAGGATCAGTTTGCATTGGACTATGCCACTACGCAACTGAACGCTTAGTGTCTGATTTTCGATTGCAGAGCCAGTATGCTGCAGTCCAGCGTGCAACCTCTCTCAGTAGGTGCAGCCTTGTAAATCTTTGCCTAATCTGTCACACTTACAGTCGTTTCTGAGAAGCGACCCCCTTCTTTTGTACTTTGGCTCGCCACAGCTTGCTTATTAATGACGGTTCTTTATTGTTTTCAGCTGGGGACTAAAAGTAGTCACTTTATTACCTCGTGTATGATACAACTTCTTGATACCTTGACATTAAAAATGCCGCTAAATATCCTGGAAACTAAACCAGCGTAGGCGCAAACAAGCTCTGGATACCCTTCGTTGGTCATCAGCTGGAGAATAAAGTGGATGAAAGTAGATTGCCATGAAGCCAACCAGATGGGCGCCAAAGGTACCTTTACAGCTAAATATAGTTCCCAAATGAGGTGATTGTATTGTACACAAATATTTCACCACATTTAACCTAATATATTAAATAACCGAGCGCACGAGCTGCTGTGAAATAGTTCAGTGTTGATTCAAATAAGACCATCGTCAGTGGCTTGGATATATGATTCATTTAACAAAATCACGTAATTTAGTGAAAAGTGAGTTCAATGAAACGCACTGGCGCTAAGTGCACTTTGTTGGTTTCCACTTTGTTCAGCATGCCAAGTGCAACATTACATTTTTTAGCCCGCGCTGGAAAAAGCTAACTATCTATGTCAATGTGAATGTCACTCATTTGAACATCGCAGCTCTCATTAAAGCTCGTCAGTTGTGCATATCCTCGCCACTGCCGGGATTTGAACCAAGGACACGCTGTTCATGAGGCAACCGCGTTTACCACTGCGCCACTAATCTCGCATTAGGCACGACCAAATTATCATGTGTGAACGCTCAACCACTTTTGTTTGTGTTCTTATCGCGGGGTTATCGACGTGAGTTAAAGAAATAGTTACTGTGTCTCCATTTCGAGACGATCGGGCAACCTGACCATTACTCACAAGCGCAAGCGGTTGAGTGTTCACATATGATAATTCGGTCGTGCTTAATGTGAAGTCAATGGCGCAGTGGTAAACAAGGTTGCCTCATGAACAGCGTCGCCGTGGCTTTAGTCCCGGCAGTGGCAATGATATGCACTACTGACGAGCTCTAATGAGAGCGAAACTCGAGTCTAGTGCTTCTGCTGTTCGAAACGGGCTGACTGGAAAGTTTATGGGGATGCGACAGCTGCGATCAATTGTGGGTGATGTTCAAATTGAAATAAATCAAATCCCCGGCTATTCATCAGTAATCAAACTATTTTTGTTCAACTTGAAACAAAATGCTGGGCGTTTTTTTACTCTGAATAAAACACGCATGATAACCCTTTCAATATCACAACTTTTATCACACACGATCACCAAAGGGGAGCAGAAATTTATTCAATATCTAAAATTTTCATTTGATTTACTTGTCTATAGTATGTTACGTAATATTTTGAACAGCCATATAACATTTATGAAACGTTCTAGCGAAAACTGTAACTTACTTGATATAGACAACATGGACGGTTTTCGTCTTTGATAATTAAAGCCTCCACAGTGTGACAGATGGAAGCTGCTGTCATTAAAGGGCAAGTATCTGGAGGTAGTTGTGGCGGTGCATTCACTTTATTTTTCACATCATTTTGTTTTCCACTGACCTGCTTCATGTCTTGTTCCATAATGGTATCTTTGGTCTGCTCTGGGGAAATAACTTTCTTCAAGTTTTTTATTTCTTTGTCTTCTAATTTTATGACTTCCTTTTCCTTTAGCACATAACAATTTTCACTGGAAGAACTCCACCAAGTCCTCAGTGCCATTATATTTTGAGTAAGCGTGCCAGTTTTATCACTAAACAGGAATTCAATTTGTCCCAACTCATCAGCTGTATGCACGGTGTTGGCGGAGCATTTGATATCTTGTGAGGCATCATATAGTCTAGGATCATTCGACATAAAATACGCCAAACACAATTGTTGGAATTCTGTCGTTATGATCAATGAAATGGGGATTAAGTAGTTTGTTATGAAGGCAAACGTGAAAACACTCTGCACAAAAGCGAAATTTGTTAATGTTGTTGCATTAATAAACCATATATTATATAAAAAGTCATTGTTCCAGAGTTTAGCAATTGTTGCGAAGGATACACAAATAACAAGAGATACAAGTATAAAGTAAGCCATAATTACATTCAGTTTTCCTTCTCGTGAGCTGTATTTCCTTTTTGCGATTTTTGAATTGATTGAGAGCTTTGTATCATCTCCCGTGTATACGCACAAACCCAAAATTAATTCTGTGCTTTTGAGAGTAGACCCACGAAGCATTAGATTTTCAAAACAAAGCGGCTCCTGCATTTCATTGGCAGAATTGGCTTCTCCGTTTTCTTTATCGGTTGTGAATAAGCTTCCTTCGAATTTGTGAAGATCGGCGTTTGGGGAGTCACACTCAACTTTCGTTATGAAAGGTTCAATATCGTCTATGCACTGTGTTCCAGTTCCATTTGTGAAATTCACGAGAAACAGGTGGTAAGAAATCTGAGTTCTCGCGAGGGAAAAGTGCGTTTTTAAGTGCATTTCTCCATCCAGGTTGGCAGTTGTCAGCTGGACTTTTCTATTTTTGTCACTGGATGCAAGTAAAATGATATCACAAGGAATTTCCTCTTCCGCATAACAGAGCAATATATCACCAACTCTTAAAGCACTGGAATATTTCTCCACCCAAAAACATGACTTATTGTGCACGTCAAATAGCAAAGTCTTGAATTTCTTCCGGTTTACCTTTTTGTCCTGCACATATCTGAAGTAGTCATAAACAGCGTCTTTAACCATAGTCGTCAACATACACACAGCTAAGGGCACGAGTTTTGCGGAAACGCTAACAGCACCTTCTGCAAACAGAAACAAAAAAGATAGATAAATGAACGCAAGATTCGATATATGGTGCAGCTGTTCAAACAGATTCAAGGGGATAAAATTCCACCAGGTATAACGAGTTGATGTGATTTTGTTGTTAGTGTAAGTGGCTTCACCTTGAAATGATAATGGATTCACTTTTATCAATCTGTTAGCGTAAACCGTTCTCGACGAAAGTGTCTTTTTATTGAAGCGGGAGCAAAAATACGGCATGACCGATGACGATTACCTATTATCGCGCAATGACAACATTTATAATTGCGATGCCCGTTTCAAGGTCACTAATTTGACGTTAGTAGCCATAGTTAATGGTTTCGTATGCTTTGCACGACGAGGTAACGTCAGCAAGAAATTGCTTCGTTTCTTGCACCAGTGAGATTCTGAGAGTTAAATAGTTGTCCACTGAATTGATATGGTGACCTAAAGTGCTTCTTGGCAAACGAAAACTTCTCTTGAACGATAGACAAGAAATGACTTAAAATAACTTTACCTTCCGGTGAACCCAGAGGCCTCATGAGCTGAGATGATTTACACCCCAAGATACGTTGATAATGCGTCATCAGACAATCCTCGACCATCTGAACTAAATCTTGGTTGACTACAATTCAAACAGGCATCAGATGATAAATAAGAGAACGTACAGACAAGTCTCGCTCAATTGTGACGTTGGTGAAAATAGTGATCAGCAGTTGTTAGTAACAGAGGCCTCAGTGACACATTCTGTCAGCAATTTGTGGCTGCAGTGATACAAGGTGTGCTGTTAACAGTCATCGCAAAACACGAGGTGGAATATAAAACGCAATAATTAGTTAAACATAATGAGAGGTCTGTGACAAAAATGGGAAAACGACAACAAACATAAACCATATACTTCGAGGGTGACGTTGAGCATGGTCTTGACCTACGTGACATTCGCATCATACCACACCGAAGACCCACGTTCATAGAGTGGTGGAGCACCGGTAGTGATGATTGAGGGTTTGAGTGTTAGATATGAACAAAGTGGAACATCGCAGAACATACAGATATGCCTTCGATGTTGGTGACAATATCGATCAACGGCTCTTAGAAACAGAATACTGATTGTCATGTTCACTGGATAAGTTGTGGCTGCAATAATACGGGGGAGTCAAAACAATGATAATCAGATCATCGGTAGTTATCAGTAGGCTTTCCTATTTATCGCTTACCCATCTTCACCCTTTAGATCCCTGTCGCAAAGTTACCCCAGTTTAACAAATTGTATAAGCAGGAAATATTGAAGGTATGTCCAAGTAAGCCGGTTGCAGTATTTAGAGTACGCTTTCAGCCTATCCCCAATGTAGGAACCGGGCTTTCCATCAAGTACCACTTTATAGCCATACCCGTTAAGGGAAATTCCGCTAGTCAACTCATCAAACTGTTCCTCACCTCATTTCACACCTGAGTTATATATAGTACAATATACCTGGATTCATATGAAACAAATCTGAGTCTGATCTGTTCAGAGCATCATCCTGCTGATCTGGCCCATAAAAAAATGTTTTAGTATGCAATATACGTTCACATTAGTAACTGCTACAACCTGATTCACCTGGGTTATGGATAACATCTGAGTATGCAGTATGCGTTCACACTAGTAGCTGCTCCATCCGATTGACCTAAACTATCAACAACATCTCACAATGCAGGATGTGTTCACATTAGTGACTACTGTAACTTGATTCACTTAAGCTATGAAGAATGTTTGAGTATACATACACACTAGTAGATGCTTCAACCTCATTCACTTAAGCTATGAATAACGTCTCAGAATTTAGTATATGTTCACACTAGTAGCTGCTCCCTTTGAACCGCTTTTGCCATGAACAATTTGAAGAACGAACACACGCAGGAAGTGAGTAGAAACCTGTACTTGAAGCGTTTGGGGTACATGGTAATCATCATCTTTGATTCCGTTGATTAAACTACTTTTCTGCACCGCGATAGATACTTGGCGTTCTAAACATCATAGTGTGACTGGCTGAGAGATGAATCTCCCAGTGGTCGGCAGACAGCTTGACTTCATCTGTTTCCGTATATTGTTCCGCATGAACAACGATTCAGCGATTCATACACGGGTTCGAGGCAGAGGCAAAGGTTCCCGGATTCAGTAAGTTTTTCTTGATCAACGTCAAGCGGGCGTTTATTAATCTGGAAGGCAGTCATGGAAAACGAAGTGTAGCATAACCACGCCACGCCACGCGACCTCAATCTGGTTAGAAACAATGCAACAGAGTGAATAGAATTTACTCCTGAAGATTCTCGATGATAGAGTGGGACATGGTACCCTTTTCTTACGCCGACCCATATACACCGAAGATGGATCAACCATATGAACCGTCGTTTCCAACCATTCCTAAGAGCTACGTTTCATCGACCAGTATCTACCTGAAATCTTGCAAACAAAGAGAAATAGTATAAGTGTCGTATAGGAAAAGAAGCTGGAAATGTTGTCATACATGTTTCACTATCACATGTGTTGGTGTTCTTGTTGAAATACAAAGCAAACATAGTATGGTAGTATATTTCCATTTCGACCATATCTGTGAAACGCCGCAAAATGAAGCACTCTCACGTGTTAGGATGACGTAGTTCATCTCGAAAATGGCAATGATCGCAAAGTGAGCTAACGTCAATAACGGATCGTTTTTGCAAAATGGTGGAAAATGTTTTTATCTTAAGCTAATGTTTTTGAGACTCATTCGATGTATTTCAACTTTTTCATCAGCACTGTTTATTTACAATTAACATACTATACGCACTATGCCTGAAATTCCTTTTTTAAAATTTCTTTAGACAGTTAAAATACAGGGATTCGCGCCGAAAGGACCGTTTAACCTTTTGAACGACCTTTAAACCGAATACCTCGACTCGGATAATTGCCAAAAATGCTGTAACGACGATGGTAAAAAGGGTGAGAAATTGACTAAGTTAGATCTTTCAAGTGGAAACTGCTAAGGTAACTCACTTAGACATACCTGCTACAACAGATCGGGGAAGGTCAATAGTCAACACAAATCATGCTTCATTTTGAACTCCGTCACGCTGCCAGATGGTATCACACACTAAGGAACCATGATCTAGCTCCTGGTATCTGGATACGAGGAGGAGTGAGCCCTAATTGACGTAGTAACTCTCTTCTCCATCTTGAGACTGTGGCCTCGGGGTGGGAATTTGTACGCAGTCTGAATAGAGTCCGCTTCATCTCCGGTTATCCCCATAGGAATCTTGAAGGTGTATGATGGGTATAATCGAACCCTCTTTCACGTAAGAAAAAGCAGACTGTGATGGTCCCAAAAATACGGAAATAGTTAATTGACTTAGCTCAACTTTAGTGCAAGTCCAAACATAGTGGTGATAACACCCAAACTGGACAAATCAGGCAGTTTTCTCCAGTATGTGATTGTGCTGCTTACTGTCGACAATGTAATAAAAAACGGTAATGATAAATAGGTTCAGTGACAGTCACTACGTCTATCACTGCTTAACTGAGGACCAAGAATGTCATAGTTTCATCCTTGCTTGTTTCTGAGCCGTTCAGTCAGCCGCAGCTATCGTGGTTCGTTCTCAACCGCACTTCCAGCCGAGGGGCATGAGCTTGGAATAGACCCAAAAACATCTGCATTTGTAATGGGCACCAGAGGGGTAGAAACAGGTAACTTAAAGACAAGTTGATCGATGTGTCTATGATGAGCACATCCATCAGTTAAATCGTATGTGCGACATACTCGAGTATCCAGGTTAATGAGCACAATTCCTCGAGATAATCGGAAGTCATTGCGACGACGATATACAACGTCATCTGATTCCAAGCGGAGTATGTTGATTCGCAAATAATGGAATTCGAGCAGCTTAACTGCACTGCTTTCAGTTGTTGAGTGGTCAGAGTTTCGATACTGTATCAAGAGGTTACCCGCACCATTTTCCAGTTATCAATAATTAAACGGGTTTAAGGACTATTCAGAACACGCACAAAATTATCAGCGGCACTGGTGTGTTGAATATGTCTCGATGCAGTGAGCAGAGGTCGACACCCCGCTCTTTTCAGCCAGTCTTTAAATCTCTGCGCAGTGGAATGAGTGTCACTGTCAGTGACCAACGCACACGGTGTTCCTCAACTGAGCGTTTATCGCAATACAGTCAGACTGAAAACCGCAGATGCTGATGGAGTAAGCTAAACTTCAGGCCAACATGGATATGAATTAATAACAATCGGAGCGGACTGTAGAACAAGTCAGGTTCAGAGCAAGATGTGTATTCACTACACCACACACAATATCTCATATAGTCTGTTATGGACACTATATATATAGGTCATTGTCAAACAATCTGATTGGGCAATGCAGATATGGCGTACATGATTGGATGCACTCCACCACATCCTCCCCTTTTTGAAGAATCTTTGGTAATCTTTGGTTCCGTAGAACAAACTCGTTGTCTCCAGTTGGACTGGATTCAGCTGCTCCGAAACTTGTGTTCGTAGTTTCCTGCTTCCGTAGGTGCACTCTGTTTCTCCTTAACGTTCCGTGATTTGTGCGTACCACATAAGAACGCTCACCGTCCCGTCCTTCCACAATCCCTGGGGCCCATCCGTCAGAGCCCATACCGAACGGCTGAATCCAAACGGTATCTCCTTCGTCCAATCTTGGCAGTTCATGAGACCCTTTGTTATACAATTGTCTTTCTCGTTCCATTCGTTGTTTCAAACGTTTTCTTACAGTGTCCCACGTTATAGTTTGTAGGGCTAGACGATCTTCAACAAGTGGTATTTGAGTTTTCGTTCTTCTTCCCATGAGCCGTTGAGCCGGACTCAAATCTATATCTGCAGACGGGGTGTTTCTGAGTTCTAGTAGTGCCAGATAGGCATCTTCTTTGACTGCTAAACATTTCTTCATTATTTTCTTTGCCTCCTTCACAGCAGATTCCGCTTTACCATTAGACTAGCTGTGGTGTGGACTGGAGACTTCGTGTTTAAACCGCCACTTTTCGGCAAACTCTGCAAACTGTTGTGCTGAAAACTGTGGACCACTGTCTGATCTCACACACTCTGGAATGCCATATCTTGCGAATTGGGCTTTCAATCTGCCGATTATCTCCTCGGCTGATGTAGTACTTAACTTCTCAATTTCAAAAAATCGCTGAAATAGTCCACCAAAAGTAGATATGACTTGTCTGCATGCGAGAATAGACCAACTGCTATGTGTTGCCAAGGTCGCTTGGAGACCGAGCGGCACACCATGGGTTCTTTTGGCTGTCGAGTCCCGTACTGGTTGCAGATTATACAGGTTGAAATAAAGTCCTTGATATGACTAGTCATGCCTGGTCAGTATACGATATCCTTAGCGCGTCTCGTACAACTACCCACACCGAGGAGTGAACGGTGTATTTCCCGCATAGCGAGTTTTCTGGCAGCTTGGGGAATAACCAAACGTTCTCCACGGAACACAAGACCGCTATCTGTAGTCAGCTCATCCCGAACCTTGGAATAAGAACGAAGGATTTCACTCACTCGTCGTGCGTTGTCGGGCCAGCCGTTTCTGATTTGCTCTTCGAGTTTCTCCATCTCTTCGTCATCGGCAAACGTTCGCCTTATTCGTGGTAACCGCGAGTCTGATTCCGCGAGTGTTAGGTGTACTTGTTCATATCCGGTGCAGTTTTCTTCTTTCGTTGTCAGTGGGGCTCGTGATAGTGTATCCGCCAGTACCATGTTCTTGCCCGGAGTTTATCCGATCTCGAAATTGTTCTTTTGTAGGCGTACCAACATTGCCTGCAAACGGCGTGGTGCCTTGTCCAGAGGCTTTCTTACGATAGTTGTCAATGGTTTATGGTCGGTTTGGACGATAGTTTTTCTCCCAAATGTGTAATCGTTGAATTTTTCCATAACAAAGACTACTGCCAGCAGTTCCTTCTCAATTTGTGCCTATCGGGTCTCGGCACTACTCATGGTTCGACTTCGGAAATCAATCGGCTGGCCGTTCTGCATCAGAACTGCTCCAATCCCATTTTGGCTGCTGTCGCATTGTATCACTAACGGTAGACGTGAATCATAGTAAAGTAATACGGGAGCTTTGACGATTAATTGTTTGATAAGTTTCCACGCTTGCTCCTGTTCCTCTCCCCACACCTATGGCATACCTTGTGGGTCAGTAGCCTGATAGGCTCCATGATTTGAGCTAAACAGGGCAGAAACCGACTCAAGTAGCTAATCATTCTATTGAAACGAGCAATACCTTTCACATCAGTTGGGTGTGCCATATTCACAATTGCACATATTTTTGCTGGATCAGGTTTGATTCCTTCTCTGGATAAAACGTACCCATGGAAAGTAACCTCGTTGGTGCAATATTCAATTTTCTCTTGTTTGAGCTTGATGCCGACCTGTTGGCATCTGGTAAGAAAGAGTTCTAGGTTTTTGTCTTGTTCGACTTTGGTACGACCGTGGATCAAAACATCGTCAGCTATGCACATGACACCAGGTAGGTTCTCGATTGCCTGGATCAGTCGTTTTTGGAATATTTCGCTGGAGACTTTCAATCCGAACGGCAGACGAAGCCAACGGAAGCGACCAAAAGGTGTCCCGAATGTCGTTAACAAACTGGACTGTTCATCTAGTTTTACATGCCAGAAAGCAGAGGATAAATCCACCTTTGGTGAAAAAACATGCTCCAGTTAGCTGAGGAAGTCGAAAATACCCCCTTCTTAATGCTGCATTTAATGGTTTCGGATCAATACAAATTCTCAGTCCAGCGGATTTCTTGCTGGCTATAGCGACCTGACTAACCCAATCGGTTGGCTCGTCTACTTGGTGTATTACTCCTAGATCTGTCAACCGTGTTAGTTCCTTTTCAAATGTCTCTTTTACAGTAAGTGGCAAACGACGAATGGGTAGCACAACTGGTTTCGCATCCGGATCGATGCTCAATTTACAGACTCCTGGAAGGGTTCCCAAAGTACCATCAAAAACACTGGAATATTTTAGACACATGTTGGACAATGGCGAGGCTACGTTATGCACACAGTTAAATGTCACCAATTCCAGCGCTTCAATTGCTTCAACTCCGAGAAGGGGTGGGAAATCTTTTTTGACCACAAACAAAATTTGTTCGACGCGTTTGTCATTAACTGGGTTGCGTAGCATTGCCGTAAACTTCCCCGTGGGCCTCACCGTTGTTCCATTCCACAT
>JTDE01001279.1:0-36680 GCA_014338405.1 Paragonimus skrjabini miyazakii
ATATATATATATATATATATATATATATATATATATATATATAGTGTAAATTGATTAGGTTCGGAGGTCACTATGAGCTGCAAATCACTTTGTATATTGACGGAAAGAATTAAGATAAGGGTTGATTGAATGGCTAATGTTCGACGCGTTCGCGAGTTATTAAAGCTAATCGAACCTACGAAACATACACGGATGATAACAATGTTCTATTCACGAAGAAAATAACAACCGCTGGTGGGTCTTATACGTACCCGGGTTACTTCACATGCTTGCTCCAAAGATAAGTGCGACATCACATGGACCGGTGAGCCATGTCGTTTAGCAGCACCTCCGGTATCAATCTCATTCGATCTGAGGATGGCGCAAGCAGAACGATTACTTGTTTCTCCAATTGAAGAGGCCACAGGAAAGGTCGGGCGGTAGAACAATTTAGAGCGGAACGCGGCTACATCGCCACTACCCGACATCTCTGCATCGATGTCCGACAGGCGATTTCGTCTTGGCATTTCATCAGTCGTGGTACTTTCCGAATCGGACTGGACAACAGAGGTTGAGTGCGTATTGCCAAGTAAAGGTGCACTTGAGGGGTCAGTACATTTTGAGGTCTCGGAGTTACTGAACGATAAGGATGTGTAGGTTTCAGCACTTGTTGATGTGGTGCCGCTTGATTCTGCTTGGGACGGTCTTCGGTTGATAGTTTGAACCAAATTAACCCTAGGTAATGCTTCAACCACAATACGACTGTGAGTGTCGATGGCAACCGGCACATAAGTACTGTCAGGCCGAACTGATGCAACGCAGCGAGGCTGCGGTTCAGCAGCATCTGAAAGTTTAGGCGCGGATTCGAAGGCTTCAATATGACCGGTTTTTGAATTCGTGGTCAGAGTGCGCAGAAGTAGAGAGAACCTCGAGTTTTCCGTGCTCTTCGATTCAGTAACATGAGTAGAATGATTGACTGATTGATCAGATTTAGTGATGCTCGCGGAGGGACCTAACAAAAGAAAAAGGCGAATAAATGATAAACCTTGATGCAATTCAAAAGGAGTGTGTAAACTTGAGTAGGAGATGACAAACTATACTTGGCTAAATGTACTCACGTGCCCAACAAATTTATCATAATGCAAACATCTTTTCTTGGCTAAGAAAGTTCTATACAGTAAGAATGCAGCAATAAGCACACAAAAGCAGGCACAGAAACCTGCTTTCGCAACTAAACGAATTGTTGATATGGGGAAAATGTCGGTCTGAACAAAGAATGTTCAACAGGCTGGTGAATCCTGACGGATAAAATAGTCGGGAACACAGTCTAGAGTAAAAAAATACTGATAAAATTTAGATACCTAGGGTATCAGACACGTTTGGAATGCATCTATCGAGTGGTAAAAAATGTCCACTTCTGTTGGGTAGATCTAATAAGTCAACGAGTTACGATGCAAATAGTGGGGTACCAAAGCTTAACGAACACGAAATCCGATAATGAAATATGCTCAGGATATAGTAATCATATGCTATTCCTAGATGAACACAGAAGTGAAGTTGAAACACTACGTTTCCAATACATATTTGACCATCTACCGAAAAAGATGAGCAGATAATGAGCACATGAGTCGATTATACAGCCAAGAAGACATAAGTACTATTGTTGCATGGATGGACTTCACAGGATCAGAGTAATCACGTCTATGAGGATCGTTGAAGCCACATACAATTGATATCCCATTAAAACCTAATGGAATTGATTCACGACTATCTCCAACCAGATGTGAAGTAGGATACGAGACCCCTAGCTAACAAGATTAGCACGGCCTTTTATTGCTGACTACTTTCGTTCCCTTTCGCCAAACGGTTGACTGGCTACCTCGCACCCTCCGCCAATAATCAGGGATTGTAATAAGGAGTGCACGGCGTGGAAAACGGAGTTGGTCTCTTAAAAACACGAATTAACAGTTTGCTTAGGTTGGTGAATCTATTTGACAGTGGTCCTGACAAAGACCAACCGCATATCAAAATAACGCCACAGTAGAGTGACAGCCTGGATCAGTCAAACGCGAGTTTGCCTGTGTACGGCGGGTTGAAGTGATATAGCATACACACACGTGCACACACTATTGATTTGCCGCTTTGACAGATTTTTATTCGTGATTGGTCAGGCGATGCAACGTGCGTGACCTTGTATGCGCACATAACAGCTGACGTGCAAGGTGACGTACGGCATGCGCGTATGTACCGGCCATGGTACGTTTCGCACAGAAAGCGCAGTGCCCCAGTTTACGGCAATCAAAAAAAGTGGCAGGGTCAAGCGGTCGATTAACACGGGTTTCATTCATGGCAAAAGTGCTCCACTGGTTTGTTACTCGTAGGTAAGCGCAGACACATCCAAATCGCGAACATCCAACCGTCTAGATGGGTAAGCTACAAAGAAACCTCTTTAAAGGGGTATCCGATACCACAATTCAAATTACTGTTGCTATGACCTCAGTGCGTTCGAATCATTGCATAGTACTACACGCGAACAACATTGGAAGACACTAAACGCCACAGAAATAACTGAGGTTGAAGATGTTCTGGGCGTCAATAGTCTAACCAGAACTGCCGACAGTGTGCATTTATTGATCGACGTGAAAAATACGACAACCAGTGCACAAACCAAGGGATAATAATTAAGTAACCGGAATGTGTCCAGTCTTTCCAAATTTGTGTTTGCTCATGTCCTAAAGAAGGAAAATGCGGATTTGCATCAGTTATCCGGACCAGTTAATACTAGGCAGGACGAAAAGTAACGAAACATGCGGAACAATATTCGAAACAGAGTACGATATAGGTTGAACCAAGATTTGGCTTTAGCACCAAGGCTTAAACAGAACCACGGAAAAAAATAATGGAGAAAAACCGAAGCCTTAACCTTGAGGTCTGAAAGTATGGCTAACTGTTCTTTAGTTAGCATGCTACACGTAACGTTCTGCATAAAAACAGACATTACGGGGAGCTATGCAAACACAGCGCACCTGTGAGTGAATGGATGAGAAAAGCGAGGATGTCAGAGATCTACTCACTGTTGCGAAAATGGGTAACTGCATTCATAAAATAGAATGTAGCCCAGCCTAAATGGATGGACTACAGGAGACTTGGAACCAGAATGAACGGACATCAAAGGAACATTGAGAAAGCTCCTCGAAATCAATCGCAATGCCAGGTCACGATTAGAAACTCGACGATCACTGGTCACGCGATGTACACGGGTCTTGAAATTGGACGGAGAATGTCCAGGTAACTGAACCAGAGTTTAGGAAGGAACTATTGCGCTCAGTCGCATGGACCATCGGAATTCCGAAGACCAAAAACAATGCAAATAGAACCGATGGCTTCAATCTCTGACACGCGCCGGCGGGTTTTGGATCGATCGAACATACCTACATTGGTGGTTGGATGAACTTACCTTTTCCAGTTGGTCTATATAACGATTTCCCCCTCCATATTCCCCAAAACTGCCTAACTCTTCGATTAACCTGTCCCAATTATTGTGTCGATTTTATTTCTGATGTGTTTTTTGTTCACTCAGGATCTGCTGCAATTAGCCATTCGAACCAAGAATCGAGCTTCACAAAGTAGGCATTACTCACGAATTAACAACCTCAGAACTACCAAATTCGTACCTGGTTCATATAATATGATGAAACTTCCGTGTCGGGAGTGAAACGCTGCCAACGAATAAAATGACCAATTGCTTACAGGTTGTTCTTAAATTCTGTTCAGTCAGTTTGTACCAGTTCGAATTTCTACACAGGCAAAGTATGGAGCAGTACATTAGCAAAATCACTGATGGCTGATCACCCATACGTCCGTGAACTTGGATTTTGCGACTGGCCTAGTTCGGCACGTTGGAAGTGGGCATATAACACGAACAAAGGACAATACCCTAAAAGCGCACATCAAAACAAATGGTAAATAGCTCGCCCATCTAGTGAAGCACAGAACAAAGACTTGTTATCTTGTAGGTAAAATCGTTTTGTTGGTAGGGCCTATAAGGCTTTTGAATGAATGAAGGTCAACAATACACTCTCCAGTCATAATGAGCAACCCTACTGACCGAACACGAGATAAATCATCCAAACTGCGGTGAAGTCAAGCCCATCTTTAGCGTCACTGCCAGTCCGTGAACAGTTCACAAGCTATCCCGGTATCGTCCAACTTGTGGTCTGGAGGTGATTATGTGGTTTTTAAAGATAACAGAGAAAACAGTACGAAGCGTAAAGGACTGGCAGAAGAGCTATGAATGGATTCAAAACTAAAGAAGTCAGATCACCAACAAACCAAAAAACTAACGCCTCATCGACTTGGCAATCGATTGTCCTCAAACCAGATGTTTGAAACAAACTTAAACTGTAGAAAAAGAGCAGCGACGCAAACGTTGACTGGCTGCGCGTAGGGCAACGACGGTCTTCCGGTCAACAACCAAATGATGAGTCACTCGCTCAAACTACGGAGATAGCTCGTAGCTCGTAAAACGGTTGATGCCTTGGCAAAGTTGAACAGACATATTGCCGCCTTATGCGAAGTGGGGTTCTGGGTCGAGTTGGGCAGTAAATTATGAGTAAAATGCGGTGGCTAACAAGAGGGGCTTAAGAACCTGATGAACGTGAGATCACGTATGTTCAGATCATGAGGCATCTGAGACTAACTGGTGGTCCAACTCACAGCCGCATTGTAATCACTTGACTATCCCGCCAAACATGAGCGGTTTCGGAGAGACGGCGATTGGAAACGAATAGCCTCTTTGTGTTCGGCATGCGGGATAACACAACTAAACACCTCATTTTTAACCGTTATATATCATACCGCGTTTGCTGTTACCTGGGTAGCACTGGATCGGACGCAGCTAGGTTGCCTAAAGTGACCTTGCAACCAAATTGATAGAAAAAAGCGGTGAGCAGATGACCAAACTTGCAAGTGAGAGATTACAGCCTGATCAAAACTCGTTTTCCTGAAGGTAATCTTGTTGTTGAGGCCCAAACCATGCACCAAATGAGTTGTCGCAGAAACTTGTAGAAACAGAATGCACTACCTTGGGTGAGATGTAACAAACATGCAACATTCGAGCCGCGCAGAAAAATTCGTCAAAAACAAAAAGTTGTGTATGCGTTAAGTGACGCTGAAAGCTTTCGGACATGTTTTAGCGATTGGCTCTGAACCACTGCATTTCACGGTTACGCGGAGTTAGATGAATGTTACATATCATTCTGGTCGTCAGGAGAATTTACGTTTCTTGTGATTAACGTAAAAAGTTAATTTTCACATTTTTAAAACACACATTTTGGCTTCATAAGGCAACATGGAAAGACAATTTCCAAATTCATGCACCTCAAAAAGAAGCTTCGACCAATAGGCACCGTACGAACTAATGGGGGTTAGGACAAAGATATGTGCCTCGCTGCCACTGCGAGATAAACACTGACTTCACTCGCCACATGTTACTATCTACGATGAAAAATATAGTTTCTTGAGTAGACAAAAGATATCTGTAGCTTGGTAAAACAGATCAGTTCGAATGGTAACCAGAAGTAACTTTCTTTCAAAGACTACGGTAAAGGTTTGAACCGTTACCCGAGTAATTCATCACAGCCTTTTATAGCCTGCTGAAGCAATCACAACAGAATCGTATCAGGATAAAGTGGTTCACCGAGAGCTGCTAACACAAAAACAAGAGAGTTCCAATCTATTTGCACAACCATGTCGAGTGGTACGTTACAAAGATAGTTATTAGCTTCAACCGACTTATATCCAGTCGAACTTAGTTTTTCACAAGTGCGGGAGCTTTTAGGATAATTTGATGTGTAAACCTTTGGACCAAGTAATCTCTACGTGTCAGTCTGTGTAAATCATACATCCAAGCATTATGTTCATGGACAAAACAAATGTTCAGGGTCACTATCATCACTATTCTCAGCTCTGAGCGGTGCCTGTGGACACTATGGCTTGGGTTGCCATTGGTCCTAAAAATCGTTCACGAAGCTAAGGAGTAATAAATAGGTACAGGTAAACAGCAAAGGAAAAGAATATAAACAAACAAAAACAGGTGAGTTCCGCGAAAAAGAAGAGTCGACAAGTTTGCCGATATAGACTCTCTATTGACTACGACACAACGTCATGTCAAATAGTATTTCAGGCCAGCAATCTGGACGATCGCGAACTTCCTGACCAGACAGGCGACACGTAATAAACTTGCTGCGTGGGACGATCAAGGCTTTCACAGCCAGTGACCACTTCATCGCCTGATCGTCTTGCGGTCTCCTCCAACCATCAGCGGCCACAGTGAACACAGTGCGATGCGGTAGATGCCCCGTCGGCATACGAAGCACATGACCCAACTAGCAAAAACTGCATTTTTATTGGTTCGTTAGCGGTATAACACACTGACAAGATGACACTACTTAGGTAGGTGAAATGATCTACAGCGTCCAGCGGCCTGCCTGCAGTTGCAAAGGCAGGGTCAATGTCAATCCAATCTTGTAAAAGTTCTTCATCCTCTAAAAACGCAAAGTGCATACCATACGGACTAGCAATACCATTTAACTCATCATAATAATCATCACAGACAGCAACATTTACGCCACTGAGCTCCATTAGCCACCATCTCACCTAACGTCTCCAACCAACCCCTTCGTGAACGATTTCATTTCTTTATGCCAGGTCACCATCTGTCCCTCTCGCACCTCACGCCAGTCGGCCGCAGCGTCGGCAAAGAGTGCTCGGTGTGGCAGATGACTTATCTGGCATCCTTAGTATATGACCTAACCATCTAAGTCTGTCCTGCATATTGACAGAAAACTCATCATGACTTGTGGCTTGGGAATGTGAGAAATAAGTTATTACCACTGACTGCCTTCATTTGAAATCAGGATGATTAGTTATCGGCTCTTGGATTATTGATCTTTCAACACTTCGGTGTGTGCATGTGCTCGCATTGAGTGTTGGCCTCTTTGTAAAGCACATTTGAACCATGCGTCGTGTGCACATGTTTGTAGGAGGAGATTAATGCACACCCATGAAGTGGTCTTACGGCTTGTCACGATCATTGTTACTGCTTTATCATTAGCTTATCAACAATAAACTAAGACACTAAAAATGGACACCCGGAGACTAGCGATAGCAAAATTAGTTAGTCTTACAGTTTGCTGTAAAGTGTAGCACGCCAAATTGTTCACTCCAGGACTTCGGTTTAAACCTGATTTGTCTTTGGGAATAAACAGTGGTTTGAGGGTTGCAGAAACAGAACAAAACGAGAATGTCGGTCGAAGAGACGAAAGGAAGCAGAACGTTGATCACAGCCTAGGCCAAGCTCAACCTTGACGTTAATACTACACATGTCACTTTCCTTATGAACAAGTTTACGGTCGGTTGTATAAGTTACCATTTGTCAGTTAATCAATAGTACGTTTTAAGAACTCCAAGAGATGAATATTCAGTCCGATGCGCTCAGTATCATTTTGAAGACCGAGATCAACAATTCGTGTACTAGAAAATCGGAATAACACCACGGATAAAGGGATACGGTTTTGGAAAACTTCAGTGAAATAGAAGATAATAAGTGATGCGGGCATCAGAAAGGCAAGCCTAAGGCGTTATCAAACAGGAATGTTTACGGCCACGTGAAGCAGGTGATTTCCACTGACAGGGCGAGGGTCACTGCACCACAAGCCAGATACCGACAGTCACGGACAAACCTATCCAAGTAATTTTGTTGTTGTTGAAAGTTGCACCAACAGCACACCGGACTGTTTATCATGATGACTCGATAGTGTGAAAACAACAATAACTGAAAAATGGACTGTGAACTAATTAACCGTATATTCCCACTTTAGGAGGTGTCGATATTCCTTTCCTTGACTGTATGTCAGTTACGGGTGTACCAAGGGATAGTACTCCATATTTTCAAAATGGTCAAACCTAATCAGATAACAGAGAAGTAGCGAGAAAGGCAGTGGAAACGGCAGTATTTCATTAATAAGAGATTGCAGTGACAGGTTTCCTATGCGAACAGAGCTAGCGAACGCTGGCTATACATCACTGAGGCACGGCTGTATTAACCAAAATACAGGTATACACTCTGTTTGGGTAATATGTTTCTTCTTCATTGCCTCAGTAAGCTCCGACTAATGTAATCAGTCGGCGGTTGTTGGCTTGACTTGATCAGAAGACCTGTTGGTGTAAATCCAGCGGAGAAAAAGAGCAGAACCGAACAAATCACTTGAGACACATTACACTAGTGTTAAGTTACGGAAAAGTGACACCAGGACACCAGCGTTATTGAGACATCTCAAAATGGGAAAGATAACAAACTTGGTTGTGCTCTTGATTTATGATAACAGGTTAGGGGTCAGTGAATCATCTACATCAGCGGCCTGAAACTCCTTCAGAAAAAATACTTGAACTCGGTATTTCAGGTGTAGTTTCCAAAGTAAATGTATTGAGCGCATCCGTCGAGTCACAGAACGAGATACGTTCGATGGTTAACCGGGCAGGTCAATCCACATACTGAATAAATGTATAGTTGATGGTATTCGAGACCGGATTAGTTTGACACGGTAGCAAAAGCCAAAAACACGTGTGCATATATGCCACTACGTTGGTTTGGGATGCACCGCTGGTGGTTCCACTCACGCAATTCCTGTTTAGAAGGAATACGGCGGAGGAGTGTGGGCAGAGACCTTCGTAATACAACCGACCAAAGTTATTTAGTCAGACCACGTGAAAACATACACTTTGGGCTTTGAGCCACACTCAGTGGTTGGCTTTAGCAGTGGCCCACACAATAACAAATAAAGACGAAAGTACAAGATACTTACACAAATCTCGTGGACATCTCATCATCTACACTACAAGTCGATGAGACAGCGAATAAAACAACCAACAGTCTTAATCGGCCCGCCTGAAACAATAGAGATAGCATCAGAGTTTACCTAGTTCTGTAGCAGTACTTCACATGTTGAAGGTGTAAAGTGTACACTATACATATCAGTAATACCGGTTAATCGGTTTAACATGTCGTCAGCGTACACGATATCTGTTAGCTTACCACCCGACAGAGGCTTCATTCCGAGAATTTCGCAATCTTTTGAGTTTCTTTCTGAATAACATTCACAAGTTAGGAAGGAAGGGAATGTTCGAACATCCTTGTCGAACACCACGCTAAATGACTACGCGTTGAATGACTGTGGTGAAGGCCACAAAACTTCTTAAGTCTTGCTCTACCTGACAACTTCCGTTTTCTATTCAATGTGACGCGAACCAATAGCTGACCACTAGGCAATGACTCAGTCAGTTCATGGCATCTATCATTACGCATGAACTATCATAAATAACTGAGTGAGTGTTCAACTTCATTTCGAAAAATCATGACATTAATCAGGTGTGGTTTACAATTTGTTCTGAGATGGATGTTGAAAAGTGCATCACCGGAAACAGATGCCGATTGAATGACGCTATTATTGAAGAGCAGTATACTATGTCGCATTACAAATAGTTAGGGTAACACCAACTTGGTTTCTTTCAACGTGACGGCAATTCCCATCTCAGTAACGTATGGAGCCTACCAAGCTTCTTGATTAGCGATCACGCTAAGTTTGGAGCTCCTTGGGATATCTTACTGCATCTTGTTACGCGAGCAATCGGATGGGAATTTGCGTCCAACAGCTGATAGCCCCAAAGACATCTTAATGACCCAAATCGCAAGAGAAGGCACTTGTTTTCTCTTATGCCTGCGAAAGTTGGATTCGATAGTCGTTGAAGGTTACGGGAGCGGAGTACTAGAATCTGCACTTTGAACTCGCTTTACGCGACCACATAATCACACGTCCAGCCAAACGAGAGCGTTGCCTAGCGCATCAGAGAGCGAAGCAAAAACGAATGACAACAGGGCTCGAGAAAAAGAATTTGCTTCAATATGCCTGAAAATTACAGAAGCCACAGCATCTACAACTAACACCTACTTAGCCTGAAATTAGGCCTGACCACAAGAAGGAGAGCGTCAAGTCACGCACTGACACATGTATAGTGGCTCAAACCAATGCACACCAAAAACAGCCGGCGCTTGGCACAAATCCGTACTACTTGTTGTGACATTAACTTAGTATACATTGTTAAGTTACAGAAAGACCGGAAGTGATCCACAGGTCACTTCGCGAATGAGCAGGCAGAAAAGTACAATAAAGTAGATTAGGTTTTGGAGGTTGTTGGCAGGCTTACGCACCGAGAAAATTGCATCCGCAGCTGCGAGAGTACACGAAAAACAACGGAAACCCCACATTCCAAACTGGGGTGGTTCTCACAAATCAAGGGAGTCGTTGGCGAAAAGGATTATATCCAACGCAACAAGCATGCAGATAAAAGTTGACAATAATGACAGTATTTCTCATGTTGTAGAACGCAGATATTTAGAGTAAAGAAAGTAAATCACTTTCAGTTATCCTATCAACGAAGTTAACATTCAATTGCACGCATTGAGCGACATTAACTATGAGGATAGGAGATGTAACACTAACACCAATGCATCAGTGGTTGACAATGATAAGGGACTGAGGTAAGTCGTAAAAAGGAAGACCTTAATTTTTAGATAGGAAAAGGATGGGATATAATCAATTGTTGAACTCAATCAATCGTTATCAGTTTCCGCATCATGCACACAAACAACTGAATTGCAAGCGAGATTAAGAATACACATGTACCGCTCACGTGTTGTACTTCCTCACATCATTGGTTGTCCTTAGGTCACAGACAGCCCAATCAAAACAATGATAACATTCGCGTTACTGAAGCCGATTAGCAGCTGTCACTCCTAACACCTCCATTCAGTGGAACAAAGAACCGCGAGGACTCCTACCTGGGAAAAGAAAATGACTAATAGCTCCCAGCCTACTGGAGGCTGCTGTTATTCTTATCTGCTAAGTAATCGACTGGTGACCTTCTTACACCAACAATCTGGGGTTTAGACAGAGTTCGCGGAATGGTAAAAAATGAATTAGCATGTCTAATACACAACCTAACCATCTCATTTTGTGTATATTCGAAGTTTGGGTGAGTGCAAGTTGTGGTCTTGCACTATCAAAAATTTGTTACTTACCCGAAACATCGCTTCTGAATTGCATAAATAAATTAACGTTCACCAGTTCATTATTCGGCACGAGGCTAAGTGACTTTGCATAGAACTGGTGGGACCGTAAATCACTTGAAATACAGAAGAGTCTTAGTCAACGCAGTAGCTGGCTAAAAAATATTATCTAGCACAGAGAAATAAGCCAGTAACATAGGTAGTGCATACCGTGTTCATCTCCGAGCAATGGTTATAGTGACTCTCAGCGTCCGCCGCTGGAAGCCTCAGACGAGATGGCGTCTAATCGTATGTAAATGTGAGTTAACCTGGTTGTTTGCGGACTAAATGGAATTAGTGAAGCGAGGCAGTGACACTAGCACGAGAACGGACTTGCCAATATATTTTATTTTTACTTGCAAAAAGCAAGACTCGCCGGCAAGTTCAGAAATAGTAGCTACCGATTTGAATCCAATAGCAAATTTGCAAATAAAAGTGCACAAAATAACCAACTTTTTCGAACTTCCTAAACTGGTATTACTAAGGACGCTCCTTTGCTTGCTTTCACATGGAACAACGTGTAAAACATCCCCCAAAAGTAAGGCGATAAATCACAAAATGAACTCAGTTAAAGAGCGATATTTAACGGTATGAAAACTTACTGACTAGATTTTGAAAACTCTGTTTGAGGATCGTACTGTTCGACGGACTATCGGAGGTCGGGTTCAGCTGATTACGAATTGTGGTCATAGCAGCAATGGTAGCAAGAGGAGGAGGCAAAGGAGCGGGAATGCTACGTGGACGATCATCAGCATTGAGGTCGCACGAGTTAAAACTGCTGTGGGACAGCAGCGAAGACGGGGCTGAAACATCACCGGTCAGCCTTGAAATATGATTGTCAATTAAATCGACGGGACAGTCAACGATAAGGGGAGTAGATCCGGCTGGGTAGGAAGACTTCTCCGTAGGAGGCGAATTTGATATCCATTTAACTTCACATGGGGGAAATGAGAACCCTGACATTGAATGAGGCGCGGATGCCGGGTGTAGAGGTTCGGTGGAGCATCTATTAAAAGTCTGATCCATATGATTCCAATTTAGTTTGCGCTTTTTCATTGGGAGTCGACAAGGGCTAACCGGGAGAGACGAGCGTCTACAGCGAAATTCCGGAGACTGTGGTTGACTAATTGACTTGACCTGCGAGAATGGTCGTTCAACGCTCACTTCACTAGAAATTCGCCTCAAAGTATTGGGTGCAGAAGGTAATCGTGAGAAAGCACATTGAGAGAGGTCGTCCCCGAAGGTAGTCAGCGTGGAGTAAACAGATGGAGTCCGAACCGGATTTGAAGAAACACTGGATGCAGCTGGTAAGGAAAAAGAGCTCCTAATTGGAGAACTCTCGTCCTTTTGAGGCAAATTAGGTTTAACATTCAAGGGGACAAGATTCTTCGTTTCACAGATATCTTGGAGGTTTATGGACGGTTCCGGTTTTCGGGATATCACCAAACTTCGGACAGTTGCCGGTGAAACATGCTCTGACCGTTCATTTAATAGATGTCCACGGCTCTCTGGTGAGTGGATAGTGGCAGAAAGAGTACTTGGTTGAATCAGATGGTTGCCAGAAGTATTTAATAATACTGTGCGAAGGCGACAGTGGGATTGAGTGACGATAGGCATTACGTCAGGGTTGGGTACAGCATTCACCGATGGAGGCCGTAAGATAGTTTGACTAATATGTGACATATTGGAGGAGCCAATAAAACTGTCTTGACTAGAATTGTCAAGACACATATCTTCTATTTCTGAAAATAAAATCGTCAGAAATGGAGGCGTGTTAGTTAGCAAGTTAGTACATATTACACTCACCGTCAGTATGAATAAATGTGATATATAATTGGCATAAAGAAGGAGATAAAATGAACAGCCAATATTTCTAATGAATATGTACGTAAGCATTACTACAAGGCAATATAACTTGATTGCCGGAAAAAGTTGATTAAACCTAACCTAACAATGAGTGATGCTGTTTCTTCACAGACCTTATGTGTCACGTATTCCAATGCAATCCCAGAAGACCATTTCATGTTCGAGCACACACAGACAGGTTATAGTGAGGAAAACAAAATGCTAAACGACTGTTTTAATATGTAATGTGTGAAGCTAGCAAGGGTAAACCTCATAAACCAAAGACAACATAGCATCACCAACTGGTACGAAAGAGGATGACATATTAAAATATGGAACAATTAAAAGGGAGAGCGGCACACAATCATTTCCAAACAGCCCTTGCTGTGGTACTACTAGAAGGAAGAGATAGACAGATTATATATTTGTGGTATAATAAAAACCAGAAGTCGTGCACTGAACGTTAACGAGGCACACCAACATTTAACAAAAAAGTAGATACTTCAACTTTATTGCATTTCTGAAGACTGCTCTAAAGTGGGATGACGTTGGAATTTGTAAACCCAAAGTAGTTAAGAGAAAGGAACAAATATACGGGTCTTAAAAATTAAGCACATTTTTGTGAAC
Source organism: Paragonimus skrjabini miyazakii (assembly GCA_014338405.1). Taxonomy (NCBI): domain Eukaryota; kingdom Metazoa; phylum Platyhelminthes; class Trematoda; order Plagiorchiida; family Troglotrematidae; genus Paragonimus; species Paragonimus skrjabini miyazakii. Next base: position 13,616 of record JTDE01001279.1, read on the forward strand.
CGCAAAGAGCCGGAAATTGAGTTAAGTTCCAGTTCACATTGTTGTGTCATATACGAGGTCACATACTAGTTGTGTACTAACAGGTTACTAAAACCTGAGCAACATCAACCGGGCCATGAACCTAGGACCGTGAATGATAGTCGAGTGTTGTTACCGCTGAATCCGATTAAACCTAAGTAAGTTGTGAGGAAGAGATAACTTCAAGTTGAATAGCAATCGCACTTAACCGCAGATTTCGCATTCGGGCAGATTTTCTAGCCAACTTATCTGTATGTGAAAGTTGTGACCAAACATGAGTGATGTTCAACTTGGAACTAACACAGTCTAATACAACCTACTTAGGTAGTATCACCTCATCAACTTGTAATATTAGTGACGAGGGGTCCGACAGTGGCGACATCACGTAGTGCATTCGCTAATCTTCGTCACCTTTGACGTCGCAAAGACGCCCATCTGTCGATTAAAGGCAGAGTTTATAAAGTGGGTAGGTGTCACCTGATTGGCTGGAGTTCTCGTGATTACCCAAATCGTCGGTTAGAAACGCCATTCGAGATAGCATTGTGCTGCAGTCATACCATTTCTACTTCTCCCACTTAGTCCTTATTTATTCATTTACTTTAACCATTTCAGTAATGTTTCTTCCAAGATATTCCAAGTCACTGTTGAGGTGGACGGCAGCCCGAGCCACAATACCTTCTGAACAGGCTTATGACTGTTATGATAATAACGCACATGATTACAATGTGTGCCAGCCATGCACTAGGGGTCAGACATCTGGTCCATTCGTGCGGGAGATGCATCAGACTCTCGGCGCTCCACGACCGTTGCCTCCACCAGTCAGCCCGTACCAAATGGACTGACTGTATGAGCAACGCAACAGACCACGTATGTGGAAATACCGTAAGAGTGCTGGTTACCTAAGCCACACTTGTCAGCACCTAAGCATTTGAACGTTCACGTTGCCAGCCGATGCTATTACGTTCGTGTGTTGCGCAGTGTGCAGAGAGTCAGTGAGCTGATGATAAGTCACCAAAGACTGGGTCTGGACTACAACCTATAGCAGCATATACCGCATAATAACAAGCGGACAGCAGCTGCGATGGGTGTCTCTCGATGCTCTTATCACAGCTTCGAGTCTGTCAGTGCAAATAGGGTAGCTGGCGAGAATTCAGTCAAACATTGCTTCCCATGCGTATGCACCCAGAACATCTCCAAGATCGGCTTGAATGCAGTGTCTCCAGAAAAGCACAAACTGTACACGCATTGCAAAGTAGCCGACGGAGATTGAGGATGGGTATTGATCCAGAACCTTACAGCCATATTTCAGCAAAACAGCAGATACGGATGGCGAGGGTTTCCAATACTGACATACCCGCATAAGTGCTAGAAGGCGCATCTCCTAACGAGGCGACCAGGATTCATCACACTATACCGATCGATCGACACAGTTTCGGGTGGCATGGTAGTGGGTGATGGTATGGTTCCGCTCAACTAATCAGATTGCAGCTACGCGGCTAAATGATAGTAGGCTATCTGGACTGTTTTCTCGCGTTTGCTTTCTGATGCCCCCTGCAACGTGATTTGTTCTAACACTCCGGCTGCCAAATATGACCGTTTCATCTGATTCGCGTTGAGTCGGACTGCCATATATGACCGTCTCGATTGATTTGCTCTGCGTCTTGTCAGCCACGCATGGTAATCGTTCCGCCCTATAAATGTAGATTCCGTGTGGTCTAATTCCGACTCGTTCTCAATCAACGGCCTCACCATGTCTCTTCTTCTCTTCGGTTTTGAGTCAAACGATTGAGCACGCAGCAAAAGGGGACGATCCAGTAATAAACTTCTGAAACTGGAAGTCAGACAATTAAATTGCGTTTGGTGAGCACGCAGGGATTCGTATCGGCCGGGCAAAGATATCGCCCTGGCGATTGAGGTATCATCATTCTGACAATAGGTACGGTCGAGAGGTGGAGTTTAGCATGAGAATGAAGCTGGCCGCTGGCACCTTCGTCAAAGAGTTAGGGTAAAAGCGTCAGATTTCATAAAAGTTGGTAATAATAATAATAACGGCCGCGGTCAGAATACTCCCCGATTAACCGGAATAAACAAGGAAGTTGACGATGAAAATTTAGTCCACAAACCGAAATACGCAGTTTGCACCCCATTGAGGACCGGTGACCAGAAGTTCGGTTCGCAGGCTTTTTGGATAGAGTCCACCGACCAAGTATTTCAAATGCACTCAGCGTGATGTTCCGACGAAAGCAGCCCGACAGTCCAAAGATTCACTAGGGTAGGCTGATCCAGTGTGACAGATCTGCTCCTCTAGAGAGTCTAGGATGCTACAACGCCTGCTTCCGGTTGTCGAGGACATGCGCCTTTCTAATGGGGTCTCATCAGTTAAGGTACACGGCGCACCTTTCGTATCCTTTGGAGCCAGCGACTACCACGGTGATTCGGGGAACGCTCCATGTTTAGCGGAACAAGGATGTCCGTACACCAGACAAACTGTTCGGGAGCGCGCCTCAAATTCAATCAGCGAGAAGCAATTTGTCTCCATAGCTATGCACTCATGAGGGTGTTAATTACGAATTTTGTATAATGCTCCTATCATAACTCACTGGTCGAGTTGTCGGCAGCGGATTTGATCCCATATCACATTCTATCGCACCGAACCAATCAATTCAAGTTTCTTCCTTATTGTTAAATAACTCTACTTCGTGACCTCCCAATTTCGTTTCCAGACACACACTAGAGACCTACATTATTTACTGCCTGCAACGGAAGTCACAGGCAGAAGGATGGTGTGCCAGACATCAAGATAATATACTTACCTGACAAAAACAAACCTTTATTCGCCATCCGAATACTTAAGTTTGCTACCTTCGATGTTCGAACACTTACGCAAATGGGTTAGCAGACAGCTATTGCACGCACATTGGAGACCTTCGTCACCAACAAACGTGACTGTTGAAAGATGGTTCCAGGATTCTAGCTCAGAGTTACGTCCCAAATCTCCACCAGCCGCCTCAATACGCGCGTACAATGTGCGCTCATCTGAAGATCCTGCAGCTCAAACCGTTGGCCGAGCCGGTGTTGACATTGACCTAAGCGCATCCACAAAGAAAGTGCCACTTGGCCGAATACCCGTCAACAGTCACCTCTGCGCGGCGAGAATCGAGGATACGGTCAACAAGTGTCCACCAAAAACGCTGCTGGTCTGTTGTTGTGGCATATGCTCCCACAGACTGTAGCCTGGACGCGGTCAAATATATTTTTTGTCACCAGCTCACTAACCTTCTACACACCGTGCGGCGCACAGACACTGTAGTATTGACTGAAGACTTGAACGCAGGCTAAACATCGACAAGCGTGACTTAAGTGGCCCATACCCTTAAGGTAATCGTCGAACAGACAACGATGGACGTCTGTTGCAACCGCGTGCTGGTAACGGTTTATTTGTGGCAAGCACCAATTCTCGACGTTCTAGGCGTCAATGTGCCACTTGATGGCCCCCATCATCGAGCCAATCGTAGACACAGGGTAACCACATAATCATCAGCTATCGATGGAGTGGCTGTTTCAAAGATTGCAAGTCAATCTGGAGCACCTTCGTGGATTCCGATCATGCACTGGCATGTGCCAAGTTCGCTCTGCGCTTTCGTGAGAAGTCACTTCGTCAACCTAGACAAACTGAGGTATATAAACTAGCAGGGATACAAGCGTTCTTTACTTGCCAGAGTCACCTTGTCTCTATACCAGGACACCATCCATCGGAAGGCAATGAAGCGCATTGGGCACAAATACGGTACGTAAGGCACAAACGCAGTACCGCCTTCTGTAAGACCGACTCCGTCCAGCAGCGAATATTGCTCGGCCGCAAGACTATTCGCCTTGAACTCCGGAAGCAACAACGGGAGGACAACGAGACCTGGTGAACATAACGCGCTATCGAGATCAAACAAACCGCTGCTAACGGGAACTTTCGAAAGCTCTTCCATTTCATCCGAGTGACGGATAGAGGAAGCCAAGTGCGAGCGAGATGATATGGTATGCTTATTCGTAAGCTGTAACGACACTCGGAACGCTGGGCTGAGCATTATCAACGGCAGGTCAACTGGCTACCAGTGCCACTGACTGGGTTTCCGGGCTCCGTCTGCGTTCAATAGTCTGTTGATTTTTCTCACCCCTCAGAAAGAGAAGACTCACTTAGGATCAAGTCCCCGAAACATCACAAAACATTCAGTCTGGACGGACTCTCTCTTGCCATTTTGTAGGCAGAGACCCAGTCTTAGTCAAAAGGCTGACGGCTCTGCCTCATAAACTTTGGATTAGTGGAATCGTTCGAGATAACTGAGATGTGGGTAACACAGTCCTCATTTTCAAAAGGGTCTCGCGCACTGTGTGCAAATCACAAAGGTACCGGCTTGATTCCTATTCCAGCGTAGTTGCTTGTACCCATTGTACTTCGCAGACAAAGCGGTACGCGCGAACAGCGTATCCGTGAGAAGCAAGCTGGAGTTCTTCCTCACTGTGAATGATCATATCTTCACACTCCGTCAAATGTTTGAACTGCGCCAAGTATATAGAAAGCCAACAGTCGTCTTTTTGGACACTACAGGAACCTTTGATTCAACTGACAGGCTTACACTCTGGGACTGTCTGTCGAGGGAAAGTATGCGCGAGAATGACAACATCCTGAAAACAACTCACTTGGGCCGGGTTAGTACTTATGGTAGCGTATCACCGACCGTTAGCATCCTATGTGAGATGCGACAAGACTGTCCAGCCAGCCCTTCCTGATTTAACTTTGCAGCATTGACAGACTGCGAATAGGGGGTGTGGAATAGTTCTCAGATACTCGACTTTGAGACGAAATATGCTGACGACGTAGCTCTAATCTGTGAGGGTTTACAGGGAGCTCATAACATCTACTACCTACTAAGTGCGAAGTATTATTGCAGGACTGGTTTGACTTTGCTCTACTTTCACTCTTGGCGATGAGCCGTTGGAGGCAGTTGAATTCATATACCTTTGCATCTGCATCAGCGGCAGTGAATATCCGATGAGATCGTAAATCGTGCTGTCAAGTCTCTGTCCCTCTGCGGAAGGCCGATTGTACTATACGAGCGGTTCTAGTGTATGACTGGCCAATCCGCGAAAATGTTCACCGGGCGTCCGTTTCCAATCATCATTGTCTCTGGAGCATTAGCGGACTGTGAAAGGAAGACTGTGTTAGCAATGGAGAAGTCCGCCGACGTGTCTTCGGAACGGGTAGATTCTGTCGACCACTGAGCACAATTATTTTGTTTGGCGGGCTTGGTTAGCCTGACCACTTATTACGAATGTCAACCCACCGCCTGCCACACCGTGCCGTGATTGTGAGTGGTGGGTTAAGCCAGAAGCGGCAACCTAATGGCCAGAGTATGGCTTGGGTTCATGATATAAAGACATTTGCACTGGAGCTTGCTCCAAAAATGGGTCACATCATTCAGGCACGCCTTTCTGTGAGAGAATCCTAAAGTTCTGCCTCATCAGACTTTAAGCGACGGATCATTAGATAATTCTGATGCAGTCGAAATGAGACATCTCTCGCTGACTCTCATACATGCTAGGCGGACCCTATTGGAAGCCGACAACGATTGTGACAGAGCCCGTCATAAGAGACAGCTTTCTCATCCGTGATAAATGCCTACATTTCCATCCGAATGCGCTCTTCCATCAGAGCAGGGACCTCCTAATTGAAAAAGGCCGATCAAGTAGCATTCACAGGACTGCAAGATAAAAATAAAGGATTTCGAATGCTCGACTTGATCGTGTTTCTCAGAATGAGAAGCGGATGGGTGATATGTTCGGTGCCCGAGCACAGTGCATTGACAATGGTGGAAAACAACTGCAACTATGCAGATCTCACGGTCTTTATATTTCGAGCATTGCTTTTCAATACATGAAGACCAACATGCGCATCTTAGTTGTTGATACAGATCAGTCATATAGTAGTCAGTTACAGACGGCGCCAATATGTTAAGGATTATTGTGAATTTTAGAGTAACCAGCTGGACTCGGATCATGTTGTTGCGCGTGACCGTTATGTTCTGTTATTTGTTCGGGAGGCATACACCGCAAATACAAGATAACTAACTGACATTCAGGCGAAGGAAGTGTAAGAATCACATATCAGGAGGCACTGATATAAAAAAAAGCCTAGTTACAGCCAAGTGAGGGAACCTGACGAACAGTGGGAATGAGTCGCAGTAGCTATGAAAGCTAGATGTAAAGAGCCATGTTGCAATGGAGCTGTGTAGGTGCAAAAGTGGATTACTGTCACGTCTACAGACCCTGTAAACAAACGTCAGCAGATTTCATTTGGCTCTGAGTAGAGCTATGACCACCGAGAACTTAAAAACAAGCCGATTGAAAGCTTGCGCAAAGGCCGTGAAAATCATTTGACCGGGAAACCAAAAGAGACGGAACGACCATTTTCATATAGAAATAGCAGCCAGTTGTTTTTCCAAGTTCATGGCAATTGTAACGGCGTAAGTGAGACAACACCTGTAAAAAACGGTTTACTTATCACTAACCAATCAGGCCGATTTAAGTGGTAGGCTGAACATTATGGGAAATATTTTAACTGGCCTCAACCAGAGGGCATGAGTGATCGATGTTAAGGTTCCAGATGGTTCCATCGAAGGCGGAGGTGACATTAGAACTCAGGCTGCTGAAGTGTAACAAGAGTCTTTGACCAGACCTCTTCTCTTTTCCTCTTTCCAAACATGATGGAACGAGGTAGAAATCAGAACTAAAATAATTCTTTCAGACGGTAAGGGAAACTGAAGAGTTACTTCAAAAGGTGCGCATAGACGGCAGTTCCTGTATTCATATAAGGAGGTCTTGAGTTCAGGTTAGTGGCCACCGAGTTCAAGTTACTCACTGGTATTAGTTAACGTCGATCTTCTAAACTTTCAGAAATTTAGACAAGTCAGTAAAAAGCACAATTATATGATCGAGAAACATTGATCAAATCTTCGCTCTGCGACAGGAAATTGGAACATCTAACCTCGCGGGCAGCCGACGGTCGTGCTGTTGCTAGATCCATAACTCGCCTTTGACTCCTTGGCTTCTAACGCTCCCTAAAACCGTTTTCAGGATCACTGTGCCCACTCTGGAAGCAGGACTTGAATTTGTGAGCAGCTGTATCAGGTGTCCATCACTTTTAGGGATATTCCTTAAGGACTAGTGGTCTATCCCTTCCTGTTCAGGTTTGCTATGAATGAATTCTGGGAGGTGTGCTTGAAGAACTCAGTGAGATTGATGTTACATTTATTACCTGCACCAGGTTGACCGAGACGGAGCATGCGGACGACAACGTCTTGGTTAGCACCTCCACCGATTGATAAGTGGTAAAGCTGAGGCGGGAACGAGTTCACACAACCACACGTCAAACTACGACACTGATTGGTCTAATAGGTCTTTAGTGAATCCTCAAGTAATGTAAACTGTACCTTCGCTTAACTAGAAGAAATCGAGGTGGCTTACAAAAAACGGTACTACCAGGAAGTTATCGACACAAGGCGAAGGCAAGCTTGGAAGTGACGCGTCTGGAGCACAAAACACCGACCAAATTGCAGACTGCTTTAAAGTTTATAAACGGATAACCTGTCTGCCTCCAGAAAAGTGAACGTTATCCTACTATCCAGTCAATAGCTTTTCATCTAAAGACTGCTCGCTAAAGACAAGACTTGTCAGAAATAATAATCTCCTTTCGATGTATGTGAAGATTGTAGTAGAGTACCCTCACAAAGGCAATGTAGAGCCGATGGGAGAACTCATCAGCACACGCAACCTGTGGCACCTTTCACGTTTTACTTCCCAAAGCCAGACAAAGTACGCGTTCTCTCCTACTGTGCCAGTGCACGTAGAGGGACATCTTTGAACGATGATTCGCTGTCGAGCCCCGACCTAACGAACAAACTAGTTGGGGCTCCGCGTTCTATACCCGGATTGATGGCGACTGTTACTGATGTAAAAACACTGTTCCGTTAATTAAGCGTTCCCGAGAAGGGCTGCGATGTACTCGGACACTGGCCAGCTTACGGACCATCAAGTAATGAAAGCTCACGTGTTTGGAACAGCCTCCTCCCGTTGTTTATCTTCCATCACCCTGCAACATTACCGACTGAATGTAGGAAAACGGCAAATCATAGCTTGATGTTGACCCGCTGGCTAACTTCCAAAGCAGAGGAGAGGCAATTCGTGTAATCAAACATCCGCAGAAGTTACTTCTTAAGGGAGGCATCAAACCGACTGGGCAGAACAACGATGATGAGAAATTCCGTTGGGACATCAAACCCAGAGACGTAACTGCAACTTTTCGCCTAATGGCCGTATGAAGGAACCATGAAACTTCGCAACGTCGCTAAATTCGTACTGTATCAGCCGCCTCGCTGTCACAACCGACTCACCCTATTTGCTGCATAAAGCAGGTTGAATAGGCAAAAACGTGCTACTGCTGACTCTTCCCTACTGTCCTATCAAATTTAATTCCCAGGCCCCTCCTGATCCCGTTTCTAATAGTTATTCTGCATATCCCGGAATATAAATAGCTAACCATAGTAACACTGTCCCGATAAGTCTAACTCTCAACTATTCAACCCCCGGTTACCATCTTTTCCAGTTTATGCCTGGCATGTATGCTAACATAGAAGCTTTCGATGGTCACATTTTGAGACAGGTAGGTTAATGAGCCGTTCCCGCACGGACGTTAGGCTCACTAACTATCGGCATCTACTACATGTCGGAGACCGAAACTCAAGACTGTAATCAACCTGTCGAAATGGCAACACTCGCGCTGTCTACTGGTAATACGCTTCGGGTGACTCCACAGTCGTCGCTACTGGCCAGGCCGGAATAGGCATAGCTCTCAGTACAACCACAGTCGCCTTTGCAGACTAGACTCCCGTTAGCAACAGACTGTGCCATCCTCATGGCAGGTTCTGTTAAGGACAGCCATGGACTCAAAGTTTTCAGAAACCTTTAAACTGTTTGCTTATGCTTCAACTGACTACAGAGAAATCAGTGTCAAGGAGGCCATTTGCTCAGATCTAAATGCTCTCCATTAGTCAATACATAGCTCTGACAGGGTTGATATGCTAAAATTTTACTGCTGATCCTTACTCACCGTTCTTCCAGTTTAACCTTTACATATTTCCGGTACTTATCTCTAACCCCTCTTGTCTGGATCGCAAATTAGGGAGTGAACAGCATTACCTTAGTAAGCCCCCTGCTATGTTTACCGCTCAACAGAATGATAGCAGACCAATAGAACCGCTTATTGCGACGACGACATCAACAGCAACATAAAGCAGGTATAGAGCAGTCAATCCAACATAAAGTAGTACACGCTGTGTGAACCGTTAGTTCCCACGGCCAATCCGATTAGTCATCGACTGAACGACAGATACGCGCAAAACATGTGTGGAACAGTAGATGACGCATCACGCGGACGTATTATCATCTCTTCCTCCGTTAGCTGTGGCTATCCGGTGCGGTTTTTCTGGATCACAGTTTATCAGAACGCGTGGCGAGATAAGAATCCGCCTAACTGTGTTGAAAACAATTTCAGGAATCCGGGTCAACCGTCAGCTTTCGCCCTGTCACAGAAGCTGATGAATGGGGTAAAGGCACTTCGCTGTAAAAAGTATGAATCGAGAAAACTGTTACTACTGCTAAAAACGGCCGAAGCTCGCTCACGCTTTTAGGTGATGGTGCATCTAGTAGAGGTCGTGTTTTCTCTTCCAGTGGCTATAGGACTTCCTCTGACAGCTTAAATCCGACGTATTGTACACTGGGTACCAGGAACTCACCTTTATCTTTTCAATACATGATGTGCATCTGACAGTCTCTTCAACACCAAATCCAAAGTTTGCAAATACTGTTCAGTATTACGTCCGGTGACCAGAATGTCACCAAAATATGCACACGTATTAACTTTAACAAGACAATCAATGATAAGCTGAAAAATAGCAGGTATTCAGTTAATTCCGAATGAGAGACAGGTGTAACGGAACAATCCCACACGAGTGTTAACTGTACTTCAAGAACATGAATCTTCATCTAGTTCAATCTGTTCGTATGCGTTACACAAGTCCAACGTTGTAAAATGTTCAGCCCCAGATAAGGATGCGTACATCTCCTCAATCTTTGGTAAGGAAAAACGATCTAACTGCAACACTCGGCTCAGTTATTGCATAGTCACCACAAACCTTAACTGTGCCGTCGGGTTATGGAACGGGTACTATGGACGTTGCCCAACCTGAATACTGGATGGGTTCAATCGTACCTTTTTTGAATCCGGCATATTTCATTTTCGACTTTATTACGGAGAATATACGACAGAGTTCGGGCCTTCCAGAACTCCAATATCGCTTTCGGTGACAGCAGTAAGCGTGTGGCATAATTTTGCTGCTTTCCAAACTTCGTCCGGTCGAGCAAATTCGTGTGTGCATTCAAATTTGAAGATAATCGTAATCGAGCCTCAATGGTACTAACACTTAACAGGATACCAGGAAGATGTTTAGTCCAGTCTCGGCAATATACAACTGGGCCCGGTTGTTTAATCATATGGACACGTGGGCAGATTATGAAATTGTTACCATTACCATCATCATCATCATAGACAACAACACATCAGTGGTTCTCACTGGTGCTTAGCTGTCACACAACCATGAAGTAAAAATCAAACTCTGTACAGGAAGTAAAAAACAAGAGAGGGGAAGGGACCTAACTAGTGAAAGTAGCTGTGCCCATATTCAAACAGGCAATATTGAGGTGCCTACATCTTGCAAACAAACAACCGTCCTGTGAGTAGAAGTAAAGCGTCATCACCTTCCTTACGGCTTTCAACGTCCGTGTCATTGAGTGCACCTCCTTCGCACACATCTGGGTCAAACAACGACAACATTCACGCCACTGAGCTCGATTAGCCACTATTTCGCCTAACGTCTTCACCCACCGACTTTGTAAGTCACAAGGGCCCTAGCGGATGAGACGAACCCGACCAACAGTGGCCAACCCCTTGGTAAACGACTTCATTTTCCTACGCCAGACCATCATCTGTCCATCTTGCACCTTAAGCCAGTCGACCACAGCGCGGGCAAGGAGTGCTCGGTGTGACAAACGACTAGCTGGCATCCTTAGTACATGGCCTAGTCATCTAAGTCTGTACAAATATGAAGACTAAACAAAATAGCTCGCTTGACAATCACTGCCAAATACCTGCTTTTTAACGCCTTCGTTCTCTACTCGTTGGTGCCACCCGATACCAGCGATCGAACGCAAACATCGGTGGTTAAATAACTGAAGACGATTGACGTCTTCTACGATAAGCTGCCGTAAAGTAATGCAGTCCTCAATGTCGCCTTATATACGCGACCCTCAAGCATCAGAGAGGTGCTTCTTTGTCGCCAGGGCTATCTTAGATTAGCTAATACCGCTCTAGCTTTAGAGATACGCGCGTCTATTTCATTCCCTATATCTCAGCCTCGGCTGGTGCAGCTTCCCAAGTACACAAACCAGTCAACAGCCTCCATAACTTCCGGAGTATTCAGCATAGCGCGAAAAAGCGTCTAGCGTTGTTTGTGCTGCCTGAAAGTTGTCAAATAGCAACACCTTGTCATCAGCATAATGAAGATTAGTCAGCCCTGAAGTACGCCGCTGTTGATGTTGAAACTGTCAGAAAGTTGACCTCAAACCCCAACCTGAGCTGAAGTATGAAATAAAGCATGCTGATATACTCGGTTGGTACAGTCATAAGCTTACGGGACTATAAAAGTGTAGGTCAATCCACCGAATCGAATGCACCTTTATAAAAGAGAAAAACGGCAATTGTTGGCTGGTGGTACATAGTACGTTGCTCCAGAATTTGATCAATACATACCCTCCCAGGACGAAATCCTGCTTGTTGGTCCCTAATGTTTGTCTCCCGAACTGCAGTGAGTTGGCGAAGTATAATGGATGCTGGGACCCTAAGTAATGACTGGGGTCAAGCTAATCCCCTGTGGTTATCGCAAGAGCCCTTGACACTTTTTTTTCCAATGAGACCTATTATCGAGTGGCCCCAGCACGGAGAGATGGTCTGTGATCCATACAAGTCGAAACAAGTGAGTCACGGCCTTTACTAATGCCTCTCCACCTCCGTCAAAAACTGCCGGCCTTATTAGGTTTAAGAGTCGAAATGCAATTTTAGTGGGTGGTCCTAAATCTATCGATTAGAGTACTGAATTACAGGTTTGTGACGGTAATACAACAAAAGCAAGAGGTCAACCTAACTGACCCTCAAAGTGGTCCGCCCAGCGCTCCGATCTTCAACTGTTATTAATAGTAGTATTATTAGTGAGCGTGTCACCTACCTTGTTGATAGTTATAGTGACAGACGGTCGCCTGGGGCCAGTGGCACAGATAAGCTTGAAGAGTCCACCAGTGTCGCCTGGAGCAAAAGCGATTTCTATTTCTTTAAAATTCTCCACTAGCCAAGCCTCACGGTCGGCGTTTAGGCTACATCTCAACTTCCGATATCTCTCTTAAACTTGCTACATAAATTGCCAAGAAGAATGTTCCGTCTGGCATTTAACAAAACCATGGGGCTCCCCGAGATCCAATGTTTGTTCGACTCACGAACCCCTTGCCGCATGCTACAATACCTGCTTCACGAATGAGTTGTGAGACGTGCATCCAACAGCTGTTAGGATATTCGAGGTAAGAACTGCTAAGCCTGCTTTCTAGACTAGTTTGGTGCTTATGTTTTATGGACGGCATAGCCACCATCTCAACAGCCAGCCGTTGCAATCGGTAAGGTCGCTACTCAGTGAAAGGAAGGACACAACGACAGCGTACTAACGCATGATCTGAGTTCAAGTATGTGCTCCAATAAGAACGACAGTCCTGAATGAAGCCCCACATCAGTAACCAACAGCTATGTGGTCTATCCGAGACCAGGCCTGATTAGGAGAAGGAGGGCGCCAAGCATAACAGTAACGCACACGATGCTTAAAGCTAGGGCCGGCTAAAAATAACTCATGCTCAACGCACAGTTACAACAATCGCCCACCACTATCACAGCGGTGTGATGCTATTCGAAACCTGTCACCTAAACGAGACTTGACCTTACCAAGGCGGTCGACCTGGACGTTCATATCTCCGGCCAAAATAACTGCATCAGAACCATGTGTCAACCGAAGGAGAATGACCAGATCCAACTGAAAGGCGTCCTTGACACTGACGTCACTACAGTCAGTTGGGGCATAAGCAGACAATGAAAAGGCTTCTGAGGATTTTGCGTCTAGAGCTGGACTTAACAGAACCTGCCAAGCTGACAGCACAAAGTCTACTGCTAACAAGAATCCAATCTACCAATGCAGCTACAGTCGTCGTGTTGAAGATTGCATCTACTCCAGCCTGACCGGTAGCGACGAAGTATATAACCAGTATTGGGTAGACAATGAGGGCGCTGTTAGTTCCATACGTTGACTATCGTGGCGGATTCTAACCTCTGAAATGCAGCAAACATGGATATCCAACGAGTCTAAAGTTTATGCGAGAGTGGCCTGTTGACCTATCTGTTTTAAAGTACGAACGTTGAAACCACCTATATTAATTCGTATTTTAGGTCTAAGCAAGGCACGAGGGAGGCTTGAGGCTGGATGGATGTTACCATAATTACCGATGTATGCTGTGCGAATTGTAGAGTAATTACTAGAAATGGGGGTCGGGAAGGGAATGAGAGCTAAATTTTGTAGGACAGAGGGGGAGGGATCAGTAGTAGTATGTTCTCACTTATCCACCCTGCTATATGCAGCATACAGGGCGATCCGGTTTATACCACGAGACGGCTGACGCAGTATGGAATTATTGGTGTTGTGAGTATTCTTGGTTGTATGTGGACTGAGATATTGCTAGGATGTCTGGACCTAGACAGGGCTCAACCACGGTCTTTGGCTCAAAAGCCTGTAACGCAAAACAGCGGGTGGGTGGCAGAACTGGTACTTTTTCCGGAAAATGATGACAACTTTCTGCCAACTCCCAATCTGGAGGACCAGGAGACTGCGGTTTATCAGATTTCTACCTACTGACCTGCCTGGTATGAGTGACACTGTGGGTGCGATCGTCACACAGTCGTTTAGCTCAATAGATCATTAAGATGCGAAAGCCGTCACACCAGGTCCAGTCTCGTTGTGACGCAATTGTTAAAAGATACACCAGCAAGAAGATACCGATAACGCACACAGTCTAGCCAGTGTAGAATCGCAAATGGATTTCCAGTAGGTCCATATCTGAAAGATTCTGTACGACATCCGATCGCACCAGTGTAACGGACGTTCCAGTATCAAGCTTGAATACAGCTCGTTACATTTAGGGAGAAAATGAACGGTGTCTGATGTTGTTCGTTGATGGTCTATAGTCAATCCATTGAACATTCGAGTTCTCGTCGATTAGATTAGTTGGCCCGGAAGTAGACAAGTTACAAACCTTACGTTAGGAAAGAAACACTTTCTAAATATGAAGTTTTTTTCGACAGAATAGACAAATCGGATTCACGTGAGGACCACTCAGTCGGTTTTGAGTGATACTAAAACGAGGACAACCAAACCCCTGAAATGTTTGACGTGTGTCATCCGGTTAACATCAATGTGTAATGTGCGTTCCACAGGAAAATTCTGCAAATTAATTGACCAAATTGGCACGTTAGCGTACGATATCACAAGTTTTTCTTCAGATGGCAATCACTCATGCGCTTCTTTCTCATAAACACCGGCAATAAGTCCTTGGATAAGTATTGTTTATTCAATAAGATGCTGGGGGATCTGTCCATAAGCACAATTAAGAGCCGGGGAAATTCATGAGATAAAGCCGCTGACGGATTCATCAGCGCGTTGACATATTGTATGGGATTTATAGTGGGCTTTAAAAGCATGTCGTCGTTCTTCTTATACGTTGTCCAGTGATTCCAATACGAATGATGAATCTTGCTTGGTGTGTAATCGCAAGTTGTCAAAGTGCCGTTGTCCTTTCTGACCGAGATAATAACGAAGTAATTTAGTTTTTTACATGTCATCCACATTCTGGTTATTACCAGGCACAGAGATCAGGTGAACGTAACTTGTAGAAATAGTTTTCCACCGTAGCCACTGCTCGGCAGTAGGCTTTTCGGTGGACAGGTTTCAAAATGGGGAAGGTGCAGTAAGAAAATTTGGCATAATCCAATTAATTTATGCCCGTCGCCAAATTATGTTTATCGCAACAACCACATGAGCAGATACACAGCGGATACAGATACACACACATATAGCACAAGACAGTACGAAAGAGACGTATGTACGATTAGTTCCTACGGTCGATAAGATGGCCAATCAGATTCCTTGCCGACTGACCGACAGATACACACACACACAACGCTTGAGGAACAGTCGATGACGCATCATGCGGACGTATCAGCCTCATTCCTAGCAATCTGCCTTACGATTACCACTGTCGGCTGCTAGGGCTAAGGGTGAAAGTTAACATAAGCGCCTTCAAAGTTTACACTTTGAAAAAGATATAAATAGGCCGTCAAATTCAGTGAAAATTAGTTTGCTGTCGTTCGGAGACTATAATCTACGGCAACAGTAAGTGAAACAAACTGAAAGCACTTGTATTACCCACAATTCAAGTGACCTCATGTCAGCCGCGGACGGCCAGGCTGGAGTAGGCACAGCATTAAACATAACAAACGAAGCCACATTAGTTGAATAGATCCCTATTAACAGGAAAGTTTGTGCGGCCCACTTCGGAAACTCCTATAAGAACAGTGCCGCACGCCGAACTCTCTGGAATCCTCTAAGTGTGTCCGCTTATGCTCCCAATGACTGAAGCGGCAATGCTGTTATGTGCGCCGTCTAATAAAGTAAGAAATGAAGCCGCCTTATTGGCAAAACTATACTCCCTCGCAGTGTGTGAGCACCAGGAGGTTGAACGAGTGAGTTCATGTACACAGATATTTTAGTAACTAGATTCCAGTTCATCCAAATAGTTTGCTTCTAAACTAGGCCTTACCACTTCTATCAGTGTCAAACCAACGTATTGTCACAAACAATAATTATTATTATCAACCAGTTGGATATTCACTTATCGCAATGCATAAAGCGTACTATTGATTGAGACAACAACACGGGCTGTATTAAAACCGACAATGGTGAGATGGGTGAGTGTTACATTCCATTACAAGAAGTTTGTTTACGCAAGATTTAGGCGTGGGCATGATTAAACTCTCAGGAAGAGGATAAACTGATAGGCTTATAGAAGTGGGGAATAGCCATCCTTGTACAAAAGGATAACAGTAAAAATGCTTCGCATATCACTCCAGTTGACAACAAAGCAGCGTCAAAACACCGCGTGCGGTGCAGAGAGGAAGATACGACAACCTAGTCCCGTGAATCGACCCGGGTTAGCTAGGGTGTAAACAGTAATAAATCAACGTCGTCTCGACCTTGCATCGTGGTGGGAAGAGGGCTAAAGGTTGGGCAAATCTGTTAATAACGGCTAACTGTTCCTCATTGCGACCACATTAATCCACATCAAATGAACAGGAAGCTACTCGGCGTTGTGAACTCTTCAAGCACAAGAATTAGCCGCTGATGCACTGCTGCCGCCGACTGATTGTTCGAGCCAGATTCATAACACCAAGATGAGGCGAGCGGCGGCCCGAGCCATAGAACCTCCTGGTCAGGCTCAAGACTGTCGTGATGATAATGAATATGATAATGATGGAGATAATAATGATGATGTGGGTCGCCTTCCGACATCTCAGTAGTCACGAATGTTGAGAACGATCAAAATGAACAACGTGGTGGTTTTGAGGTGAGGAACTTTTCAAGCTCACCGGTGTCTATTTTTTCACTAATTTTGTTAATGTACTGCGCTACTACGCGTAACCTGTCATTTCAGTCTCTCACTCTAGACACATCCCCCTTCATAGCGGGTTTAACGACGTTCGAAGCTTAGCTGGAAGCTGCGGCTGTATGTCAAAGTGATTAGCGTGAAGTAACTTGCAGTCCACGGGCCGACCACCAAGCCGACTTATTTGTGTTAACATCGGTAGCTCAGCCACACTTTCCGCGTTCAACAACGCTGCGCTAAGTACTGATCCACTGATCCGAAAAGAGCACGTTTAGTGGATTTAAAACAAAGTGGCATGCGTAGAGCCTGACTGCGTGATAAATCGGTTCACAGAACTAGACCCTTGGGCCATAAAATCGAAAGGCCACTCACCACTGATCATAAACCTAGGCCGCATTTCGATTCACGCTTTGACCACTTGAACTATCCAGTCGTACGAAAAAGTTACCACCACTACGCGGAGGTGGATAACCTACTTTTCCAACAAAAGAACAGAATTACGCGAAGCGGGCATACTGCGCAAACCTGTTATCATGGCTACCGTGTCAGCAGACCCCAACGCCACAATCGAACATACATACACAGCAAACAGTCTATATGGCCGAAACCAAATAAAGTGGCAAACGCACTAAACAGAATATCAAAGCAAAATGGAAAGATTAGGTATAATGAGAAAGAGGAAGCAGAAAGGAATAAAAACACCCAATCAGTGGGCAAGGAGATTCGCAGCATGAGCACCCCTAATCTCTAGTCTTCGTCATGTCCAACGGTATCTCTAATCAAAGACGCTCCTTGTCCCTTGGATCCGTCCTGCAGATGCAAGTTTCAGTGGCCATTTTCATGCTCCAAGCCTAAGTTATGCGCCCGGTGGCAGGTTACTGCTTCCGACCAAACATAACATATAATCAAAGCACGGCAATGACACACGGTTAGTTAAATTTGTAAGACGTGTCCAAGTCGACGAAACCATGCTTAGGGGTCGACAGACAAAAACAACACGTGCTATTGCTATCCCCGTTAACATCCCATTAGCAATATCATAAGTTGACAAGATACAGCTAGGCAAGTTTGTAAAAGCGTCTACAGTCTCAAACGGACTGTCTACAGTAAAGAAAGTAGGAGTGAGAATGTTCCTGTCTTGAGACAACTCTATGTACCTTGAAAGTGCGAAGGGAACACCATACAAACCGATCCGATTAAATAACTTGTTTAGCATGGCCTACACGCCATGCTCAGTAAAATAACATGTCAGGAAGAAAGGCCACACCAAGCTCACTGAATTCTTCGAACACACCTTCCAGAATGTCATCCATTGCAAACATGAAAAGGAAGAGATAGATCAGATGTCCTTAATGGGAAGTGGTAGACAACTGATACAGCTGCTCACAGACTCAGTCCTGCTTCTAGAGTGGGCACACAGTGATCCTGACATTCACGTAGTTTCCCAGAACTCCTCTGCGAAGAAAGCGGTTCTAGAGAGCGTTAGAAGCCAACGAATCGAAAGCGAGTTATTGATCTAACAATAGCACGACCGTCTGCCGTCTGAAATAGCGCCAGTGCTCCAAGATCCACCGCAAATATGAAGCTCGTTTCATTATACTTGCAAGTAACGGATGATAAGAAACATGAAATTCAAAAGTCACAAAATAACAGGGTAAGTCTGACACTGATACTTCCGAACCATGAACAGAACCGATAACGCAAAACATACAGTGCATTGTGCAACAGGTGCAATCAGTTGTGGGTGGTTTCCAGTCTGCATGAAAAATTAGAGTGTCATACTTGAGTAATTCCTTGGTTAGGCCACAACGAGTTAAAACCAAGAGTTGACGGTGAGCGGCGGCCCGAGCCACAGTACCTTTTGGTCGGGCTCATGGCTGTTATGATGATGATGACGGTTTTGTAACGTTTCGATCATCTTGGAGAGCCTTTATCGTTGCGAAAACGATAACTGGTTTTAACTCGTTGTGACCTAACCAAAGAATTACTCAAGTCTGACAATCTAATTTTTCATGCAGACTGAAAATCACCCACAACTGAATGCAACTGTCGCATTTCCGCAGACTTTTCAGTTGGCCCCTTACAAAAAGAAGTACTAGACTCGAGTTCCGCTTTCATTAGAGCTCGTCAGTAGTGCACACCCTTGCCACTGCCAGGACTAGAAGTCCGGCCACGCTTTCATGAGACAACCGTGTTGACCACTGCGCCACTGACCTCACATTAGGCACGACCGACTTATCATGTGTGAACGCTCAACCAGTTTCGGTTGCGAGTAGTGATCAGTACTCTAATTTTTATATGAAGGATCCTGCTTTCGTCAGTTGAACAGCTCATTGCAAACAGACATGCACTAGTTCCATGAATGGAGCATAATGAGCTTACCACTTGTGTTTGAAGAAGCGGTTTCTTGTTCCTCAGCTGGACGGACAGATGTACGATTGTGCAAACCAGAGGCTGCGGTGAATACTGAAAAACATCGATTAGCCAGAAAAGGAGATGAACGGTTGATATCGGGTCTGTTTAATAAGGGTTCATGGCACAGTATGGAACCTGACACATGTGAAGTAGATAAATTCGAATTCTGATTGGCCTCGCTTGAAGTTGTGAAATGTTGACGAGAAACAGAAAGTGTCCGGTCAAATGGGGTTATAGGAACAGCCACCTACCGAGATGGGTTGAGAAAATATGGCAGTGAAAAACAAGTGGGGGTCATGTCAATACAAAACAAATAGTTTCACGTATGTTACACAGCAGCCACAGCGTAGAATGTTGATTTAGCAATGAAGTAACTACTTCAACCCCCAGCTCTTAAATTTTTAAAAGCACAAGTATATTTGTTGCACCAGTAGTCTCTAGTGACATCCATAAGATCCACCGGTTACAACTTCCATCGCATTCTTCCGAATTATTTATTCACAAACTGGAAACAACTCATACAGAAAGACAAACGAGCGACTTAATGGAAGTCACCCCGCAACGATGAAGCACGCGATGGATTCAAGCGACAGCCGCTGAAGTTAAACGACCTGATTCCGCTTTCAGTGGTGTAAGCCAGTTTGTGCGACCCTGTGTTGTGGTTGTCGCGTTACCTGGTGACTGGTCATACGCATGATACCCTGATACTCGGAAGGTGGGCTGTTAGTTGGTTAAGTGGGACGTATCATCATCACACGGCAAAAATTAAGTCGAATGCAACAACTAAACAATCTCTATAAGGTCGGTGGTGAAAGCTGTAACTACGACAGCGGTAAACACGAGATGTAGAGTAAGCAGGTACACTGAAAACATTGATCATGGTGGAACACTGAAAGCAAAAACGGTTACAGAACGTTCGGAAGCTACATGCGTCAGCAAGATATGCGAAATTTGTTCACCAACACTTTCCTTTAGCTTAGGTTTCAACGCTATTTTTAGTAGATAGATGAAGATGTAACGGGATAGGTTGGTATCTTCTGTTGAAGAGGTTATTCATAAGGTATCCATTCTGACACTTCAATAAGTCATACTATAATGTGGTGGCACGGATTAAACCAGCTATATAAGTTTGTTAGTTCACTGCGGATCATGAGGTAACACAGTAGAACCATATCTTCTTTGGAGAGATAAATAAGGGGCGTTGTGTGCCTCTTCATTCTAAACAAGTGACCCATCACAAAAGAAACAAGGTGATCACAATCATCTTTAGCGACAAGAGGGTTCAAAATATAAGGCATTAGTGCGGCTAACCAGTAAGCAAACAAGTGCGCGCATGCAACACACGAAATAAAGAAACCATCAGTAATAACTTCAAATAAAAACAAACGACAGCGACACCAGAGTGCTAAGGATGTACAGATATCCCTGTGAATCCAAATAGTGCCATGTAGTCACATACTGACAAAACACGGGCAGAGTGGTTTACAGCGCCCGGCCTTCAAGGATCACGTTCATGGAATATGAAGTACCTCACTCTACTTCAAACATGCTACAACGTTATGAAGGTGCAGTAATAGAGTGACCACTCATCAAGAGTGGATGCAGCAATCTGTTGTAGCTATGGGGCGGCGGTAGGTGTGGCATATGTGATTGTTGATGAATACCGATTCACCTACAGCTTCCGACTACATCCCGTACATTAAGGACAAGACGCCGTGCAAAACACCCGTGCTAACTGGGGGTATGAACAGACACGTACTGCTCTTAGTTCACGCAATGGCTTGACCGCTCAGACTATACACCAGCGCCGTGTGAACGTACACTTCAAAGACTGCCCTCTCAATCGATAAACAGGCCGTTTATTTGGCTCAAAATCGCGATGCCAACAGTTTACTGGACACCCAGCAGCCGAAACTACCAGGTTAAGCACGTCGGGGTATTTGACAGGCTCAAGAACGGTGACAGCCAGAATTTTTTGCCCGAGAATGCATAGCCGTCCAGTTTTGTCGACCAAAGGTTGCGTCAGACCGGTCGGATCCATCTATGTGGGCAAGAATTTGCATGTGCAAGCCGTCAAACTGAACAGCCGCGGAATTAACTCGGGCGAGCGGGGTGGCAACCAGACATGGCACGGCTTTAGGCTGAATGCACGACTGCGTTAACGATACTGACAACAAGAAAACAAGCTTGTCTGTGATCGACCAGCGATTGACCAGTCGCTCAACTCCAAGCAGGTTAGCAGATGGACCGTTGTTTCAAAGTAAAGTGGAGACCCTTTAAGAAAACCGGGGAGCGGGATGTGCTCAAAACGAGGCTAGTTTTAAAAACGGGAAGTGTGCCGTTTGGTGAGCTGTAGAAATGATGCGTGGACATCATGCTGAGAAGCGAACGCTCATGGATTGATCGCAGGCCTACTTAGCGAAATCAAGGACCCTGAACAACGAGTAACCAAAAACCTTGGGATTCAATTAAATTCCACCGAAACTATTGCAGCAGACAACCACTGTCACATGCTATGCATGCGGAACACTCGGCGCCTACAAAGAGCTGTTTCAAGTAGTACATTTACACACAGCTGAAATGATTATACACATCCGTTCCCACCTGAACCGATCACGTTTGTTTTGTTAGGTCTCAGTGATGATGACTTACAGACGGTGTGAACAATCCCATCATGCTAAGAGAGAAACTCTCTCCATTCTAATACTAGGGCTCACTTCTGAGGATATTACATACAAACAGAAGTTGACCACTGAATTGTTCAATCAGATATGAACGTCACTCAACGCTTAATATGGGAGATAATTCCGAAGAAGTAAAAAAATCCCACGGGCACAGTAAAAAAACTTGGTCAAACTTACATTTTGAATACACAGACCGCCAGCAAATGTTTGAGCATCGGCTATCACTTGCAAATCATGCACGTATCGTGAATACTCATCCGGCACATACACACTATGCAAAACGTTACGAGGAAAAACAATCAGTTACCTGCGGTCCAAACGATTGACGATCAGGTGCCGATCAGATTTCGAAGACCTATGTTTGTGGGAATAGTTAATTAATTCCAAATTACAATTTGATAGCTTACAAACAATCTTTAGAACGGATTAAACATGACGTGTCTTCTTTTGGTACAGTAGAAGTCACGGGGTTGGATTCAACGTACGTTTCAGTTGACGGAAGTAGTCTATTTATTTTACGACTAGATAACTGCCCCTCGAGTACTTCGGCTGCTTTTAGTAAGGCGTCAATATTCCCGATCTCAATAGTTCTTTCGTCAAAAGACATCACCCGCTAATGACATCAACAGCGGACAAATCCTACAGTGAACCAGGCCTCGGTAGAACAAACCGGCCAACCAATCACGAGTCGAGGTATGTCTCAACGTGACCTGAGAGGGTCACCATGACGACGACCTAAAAGGGTGATCGAAGCTCATTGTGGCCCTTGTAGGTTATTATTCGACCTTGAAATGATGGAACTAAACAATTGGTCTTGGGATGGTATAGCTGTAACCGAAACATTCGCAAATAGCAGTTTTTGAGCCACGCCGTGCATATTAATTTTTTGCTACATTCGAGTAAAGTGTAGCCACTACAGTTTAAATTATGTGAGTTTGTAGAGATTTGCTTATTTTTGTTTGCAAACGATGTTTCATTTTTGTACAACACCCTTTTGTATCACCTTTGCATTTTGTTGAAATTGATAAAAGTGACCTTGC
>JTDE01001279.1:47600-68709 GCA_014338405.1 Paragonimus skrjabini miyazakii
CTTGTTCCGTGGAGAGTTTAAATTGAGCATCCTACTTTACTTTTTTATTCTCATAAAAGTTGTCTTCAACTGTTCTGTGCATTCTGAAAACAAAATCGATTGGACTCGTTTCTCTACGGCTACTGTACTTTTGGCTGTTTATCTCATCGTTGTTTATCCACTGGTATCACCCACTATATGAGATTAAACCTGAACATTAATAGTCGAAAAGACAGTTTGGAGCATCTAACCTGGTCAGCTGTACTTCTCAACTGATGATCAGCAGCACCTCAATAGTAGTATTCTACCTGCGTCCGTAAATTCTAAAACACTCAATTATTTGGGCAGTAACAAGTTTGATCAAGATTGATCAAAGTAAGTCGCTATGGCTTCAACCGCCTTCGTCCGTTTCTTCTAAATTTATATTCTTGCCGCCAAGGTCTAAGCTAGTTTGAACCATTGCGTTCGCCACCATTAGAACATGTTTTTTTTTGTGACGTATTCGTATGTGGATAACCTATTCTTGACCGTCGTTCACTGTATGTCTCAGTTTACCATTCGGTTTTGTTTTTCAGGCACGAGAGTCTACGAAAAACGGTGTGCTTCGAGTCACGCACGACTCATTTGGACAGATCGAATGTAATCCCAATCAACAGACTGTGCTGTCTGCCAACCGTGACATTCAGCAGGATTTTTCCAGCATAACCCCGACTTCCCAGTTAAATAACACTACTTCTGACGTATCCCAAACTGCACAAATACTCATGATGCTTTCGCCGCCCACAAAATCTGTTGTATCAGATTTTAGGAACCACAATGAATTGGACGGGCGGCCCACACACATTTCGCAAGAATTAGTCATACCAGACGGTTCACTCACTCGTGCATTAAGCGGACCCAAATCTAACTTTCCTCTGTTCCTTATTTCTGCGACTTCTTCCGCGGGTGCAGCCGCTTTGGCCGCAGCGGCTGCTTTGGCCACTGGTGCTCCACCTTCTAGCTTGATCCCTGTACCGGTGCAACTGACTGCCTATGTGCCACCTGTGTCTGACAAGTTAAAACCCACCCAATCAACTGGCAAAGTCGGTTCAGTACACAATACGCAGCGTCTGGTAATTTCCATTCGTCCGACTTCATCCTTCTCAGAGGAGTCCAAAAAAATTCCACCATTAGTTGTACCACTTTCTATGGAACATAATTTTATACCCTTGCTTCGCGGTGCCTCATCAACACCATCAACTGAAGAGCAGTTGGGTCCAGCGTCTAGCAATTTGACTATGGCTAGTGCATCAAAAAGTTCCAATAGACTCCCGATACCCCAAGCAGCGGCAATGGCACATCTGAATGCTTGAACAATTTCGTCATCTCCAACGCCAACTAGCAATTTTTGGTTATTCCCATCATATGGCAATCACCTTTTCATCTATCGTGAGCGTTCCTAGCCATATGTTTTCATGATATTTTTAGTTCCCACTGACCTTTTCTCATTGAAATCATGCAGTTTCTTTTTTGTTCGAATGTCCGTTCGTTCGGCTACTGTCCACATTGTCTGCTCACTTGTCGTTTTGATCCATTTACAAAGTGATTCCTGTTTGATCGCTGTCTGCCCTGTGCACCCAAGTCACGGTGCAATCCGTGTATTTTTGGAGTTATAATATCTTGCTTTGTTTTCCCTGTGTGTTTTCATTTTGTTAGGCTAATATTCAGTCCATATTTCGGATCATTGTCTCGCATCTGTTTACCAGTGCCAGTCATCGGAATTTCACTCTCTTTGTGTCTGGCCCACTGACCCGAACAGATTAATACTCAATCTGTTCTGGTTTTTTTTCTCCCTTCCATTTGGTTCGGGTAACTGTTGTTGTTGTTGTTTTCGTCGTCGCCGTTGTCCGTTATGCTTTGTTAGCCCCATCAACCAAGGAGGTAGGTGTTTTATTGCATGCTGTGTGTGTGTGTGACGCACCGATCCCATCAGGTTTTTTACTTGTGTTTAATACACTTATTTAATTACAACTGAAACACCGTTTGTCAACTACCTGTTGCGCCATGAAAACTGCTGTTCAAATTACTCGCGCACGTCTGTCCCCATCGGTTCCGTTTGATTTGTTAATTGGCCGGTTTCTTTTCAACTTCATCAAGCTCTTTTTCTCCTGGGCAACCTTCGAGCCTCTTGGTTTTTCATGCCAGTATCAGCTGCATTTCATACCATCTTTCTCGCTTGGCCCTTTTTTTGAAAAAAAACCGGTGTTTTTGATGTTACTGTGCTTGTTTAACTCTTATTATTTTTCCTCTGCCAGGGTTCGATTCATGCTCGAAAGTATGTGTTCTTAGGTCTGTTTTACGGAGTCGTCCACACCTCGAAGTTTCATCACCTTTTTTGCTTCACTTTCTCACACAGACAGCCAACATCATTGCGTTTGTGCTGTTTGTATTTTTATTTATTCGTCTAACTTCGATTCTTGTTCTGTCACCTCATCTCTGGTCACCACAGTCGTAGGTAGTCGTATGTTTTATGACTGCCTTTTGTCTCGTGACCAGGTTAGTTGAAGAAGCTCTGTCTTAAATCCGTTTTAAAAACTTTAAACGACCAAAGAAATGTGCGTGTGGAGTTCGTTGTTCATATTTTGCTTTCGATACGATGTGCATTTCTATGCACAGACTATTTTTAATCGCCCGAATGTTAACAAGTTCTCACGATTCTGCAGCTGTTCAAGTCAGCGTTGTGATGACTGCGGTGTGCCGTGGTTTTTGCGCGAATCGTGTCACGTCACCTGTTGTGTCGTTCATAGGTTAGATGCTCTCGGGGCTTCGGATTTTCGTAGTACACTTTTTTCGTAATTCACTGTGACTTGATACGTTCCGTTTGAATGGAGAATTTGTGATGTCTATAATTCAACTTTGGCGCTTTAGACCAACCAGTCAGCCGACATTTTCAACTCTATGCCATCAAACAGGATAAGGAAGCTTATTTATGTCATGCGACTGTTAGTCTTATCAATCAACTCACACGTTCTCATAGCGGCACGTGACGGGCAGTTGCGACAAATGTTAGCGTAAGAATTCTATTGTGAAGTCGTCCGTGTAGTGCCTCATGAAAGCGCCGTCGAGGATTAAATTAAGGTTGTGACAAGCTGTCTCTGTCATCTGCAGAAACCGGGTTACTACATACAAGTTATCCCGACAATCAGTCAGTGGTCGTTTCTGGTGGTGCTGAAGCACGTCGGATTCCACCTGTACAAGTTTCATCATGGAGTTGTACTTCGTAAAGCGACTGGAAGTGACCTTTGACATACTGTAAAATGTTTATAACCAACATGTTAACTTAAGGTCGACTAAGGACAATTTTCACGTACACAATACCGTTATTGGACCCACATGTTTTCCAGGGTACAGTCAATATCTTAACATGTCTCCAACTCCTGTCTACCTGCTCAGTTAACTCGAACATCACTCACATTTAGTCGCCACTTTTTAATTCTGTAGACATTCCATCCAGCCTCGAAAAGAAGCATGGCTTAAGTTTCGCTCATATTATGGTGCATATCCTTGCCTTTTAGCTGTTGCCAACTTCAGTCGCTCATTTCCCTCAGTTTCACCCATGTTGATCAATTGAATCCAACAGACTACGTCACGTTACAGTATAGTCGTCTCTAGATCAGTACACCTGGCATTCGCTATCCATCTATGTGTTAACAGTAACACCATCCTTCTCAAACCCACGGATGCTATCGCTGTCAGCACACCAGCACAATAACGATGGCAGCCCGTCGGTTTTGTTAATCACTTTCGTCAGAAATTGTCCCCAAGTACACTCAAACAGTGAATCCATATCCACATGCTAATACACCGAATTATTGTCTGTCCTGATTGTTCCGCGTTAACGCATTATATTTTTTTTGTTTCGCATTCGAAGACTTTCTTTGCCTAGCTCAATATACTCGTGTAGTCATTTAGAACAAAAACAAAGTGAGCATATGCTTTCCGGAAATCCATCATCAGACCATTACATTTCTAAATGTTGAATAGATGATTATTAAGACGTGAAAACAACGCGTTTAAAAAACAACTAAATCAATCCTGCCAGCCAACAAGGTGGCTTGGACACTGCCAACGTTAACTCAGTGTGAGGGAATGCGCATTCATGGGTAGACAGATAGTGGGCCAAAAGAGTTCAAAAGCCTCGGCGAACCTCTTATGACAACATAACACCGGATAACGTGGTCGAATTGTAACTGTTCCAGCGTCTCACTGGCCTCAGCTGTTGTCTGAGTGTTCTGTAGATAGCCCGAAAGACTGACTGGCATTCACTTTCTGACCCGTGCCAGGCAGCCGTTCTACATTGATTCCCTGACTCCGTTTATAGGCTATCTTGAGTGATGCTATGTAATCCGTCCCCAAGCTAGTTTTCTTGGTCTCTTTCTCATTGTCCAATTGTGAATGCGTTATTCACACGTTTTAGTCACCCTCAATCACTTGACTTTTAGGTGTGTAATCTGATGATACGTTTCTGGAAAAAATATACCAGCTTTCCCTACTCCCCATCATCCCGTACTGAGGAGCTTGTTTTCTGTAAGACGCGTTGGTTCACCAAGTGACCATCATTGCACAGGTAGTGGTGGCGTGTACTTCCCATGTTGATCGAGAATGGGTACTTTCATTTCACAGATCAGGGATTGTAGACTATCGGGTGACCAATCCGTATTGCGTACGCCTGACAGCGGTTTTCGACTGCACTGACTCAGTGCGAGTGCCGGTGGCAATGTTGTGACAAAACTTCTCTACCCCCACTTTAAAGAGTGACCCGTTTGATGCACACACCCTTGAACTGTTGTGAGTACTGGCCGCTTATGTGGGCGGGACGGAGAGGCAACTACACAAGTGGGTCGGCGAGTGCTTCTGTCTTTGCCTCTGTGAACGCTCACGGGTACCAAGATTTCTCAATCCGGCTGGGGCACAGTCTGGTTTACCAAAATGTGTACTCTAGTCCTAGAATATGCATTCGATTCACTCACCAAATCTGTACACTGAACTGAATTCGAATCATCGATTTCATTGTCTTTACTACTTCGATCGTATTAGACAACGGTCGATGTGTTTAGCCAGTGTCCTTGAGTTAGGATGGGTATGGCCTATTCTACTCTCACTTGAAGTTGGCCATCTGAATGATGCGATGTTAATGGACGCTGTTTGATGACCCATTCCAATCTACCGGTGGTCCTCATTTCATACTCATGTGACCGTAGTCCGTTACAAATTAGTACCGGGTTGGTCTTTACCAGCCTTCGTGACTTCTGTATTCATCTTGTCTCATACACCTTTCACAGGCAGAATTTGTACGAAAAAGATCTTAGGCTCGAGTCGTGGTCTTTGCATCGAGTGATGTTCACGATTTTGGAGAAAGATAGATTTAGTGTTCTATCACGTTTAGATTGAACTGTAAAGTTCGTTGAATTCCACCTGATTTATTGTCGTTTGACTTTCCCAAATTTCCAATCGCCGTTTGGTCATTCTCGTTGTTATCAGCTACTATTCTGTGCCAGATCAGTACGTGATGTCTGTCTATCGATTAAGAATCCAGAATGCCGGGTGTGTATGCACGATCCATCTCTTCTCCTGCCGGTCTCTCATTCGACTACCGTTGTTATGTGGATAACTTCACAGCCCATTAACATGTTTTACAAGAGCTCTGGTTCCAGATCGACAACCAATGCAACATTAAAGCACGGTCTACACTGTCTGGGCAGAGTAATTTGCGGATTCGCAGGCATCTGTCGCACTGCACATTATTCAGCACCTTCGCTGACTGAAGAAATTTCGAGGCACGATAACCGGTCGTGATGGCTTTGACCGTTTAGTGTAGTCAAGACGTTTCGTTCACTACCCTACACGGATACGCTGCGTAGACTTGGACACTTCTCTGTATAATATCGGCATATCACAGAATGCTTGATCAACACTTCGGGTTCTCCGTCAACGTCACTACCCCACCCCACCCCCAAAAAAAGTGTCACCCCGTTGCCCACAATCGCCTCAGGGATAGCTCACTAGAGTTATCTCAACTGAAAAGTTTACCTTCCGGCGAACAGTCTTTCGGCTTTCAGGTATGTTCAGCCTGAAACAACTTACCAGAGTCTGTCGTTTTACTGTCATGATGATACAGTCAAACACAGGTTTAACGCACACGTTTGGAACAATAAACCAAGTCTTCAGACAGTTTGTCCACCAGAATCATTGCGACAGGGTGAAGCTGCGTTCAATTTTTCGCTTGTTAGTCCGTTGTTATTTGTTAAATGCTGAAGTATGCCCGTTAGACCGTGATTAGGGTTCCCTCCCGCTCGTTTTCCCCTAACTTATTTGCATTCTTAGTCCTACTGTTACTGACCTTCAAGGACCTCTGCTGATGTGTTTTTCTTCCCAAACCGCCCGCCATAATCATAATCGAAAACAGCAACACATCGATGGTTCTCGATGATGCCTGTCTGTCATACAAGTGTGAAGAAAATAGCAAGCCCTAACCAAAAGTAGGTAGAGAAGAGAAGGAACCTAATTGCCAAAAACAACTGTGTCTATACTCAAAACATTCAACATCAGGGTACCTACCTTTTACAAACAAACAATTTAGGTATAAGTGAAGGTAAGATGCCACCGACAGGACAGTTTCCTTATGGCTTCCACTGTTCCGCGTCATTAGGTGCATTCATTTGAAAGACGACTCGGCTAAACAAAGACGACATTCACTCCACTGAGACCGATCTACCGTTGGACGCTGAATTGAATGTGCATGAACATCCTCAGGTTCCTCCAATCTGTACATTTCTTATAAATCCCACTACTGAAAGCTGCTATCTCCTAGGGTGAAAATCCCACAGTCACAAAGGCTCCCGTTGATGACTTATTGCCGCAATACTCCCGCATCTATAAGACAGGATCTTCTTTTTCCACTTTTTCTATTCTCCTATTGTCACTGACAGCCCGAACCACTATAATAGCCATGAGTGTCACTTAACACTGAAAATGTGTCTGTCTACTTTACGTAGTCTCACGCTTTCAACTTGAACTAACAGTTATCCGGTGACTGGGTGTTTTAGAACTGCGTCACTTTGATCCAGCGCATTAAGACGACAAGAATATGAACGTCGTGAGAGTATAGCATTTCGAAGCACCCCATCAACTGCATATTCAAAACCAACAGAATATGTAACAAGGATGTATGATGGTAATAGTTGAACAACATGAATTTAGGGTCAAATGGCTGCTGGTATGGGGGGTGAACACCGTGACTTATTTACTTTTGTTCACACAACATCCGTTCTGTTTGTCTAACACGGCTTCACCGATGCCAGAATTTTGGAATTCGGGTGCCGTGCATGAACTGATCAGGTCGATATTTTGACCTATCTCCAGGATAGACGTGGCACCTGGTGATGTCGACTCCCATTTCGGATTGCTCCTTTGTTCGCCCGTTCGTGTAGCAGACCGAATTAACCAGTTAGGGCGGCCATTCGCTGTTGCAGGCATCGATCTGTCACTACAACTACAAGTGATGAATATGTGAGATGGAGTGAGTAAGCTTGTCAAATCTAAGAAGTTGACAGCTTCTGCCAGTATTTTGAATGTGTATTCTATGTTTGATCTCTTCCACTTGGCATGTAGTATACACGAAATGGCGGCCGAGTGCACTGGTCATTCTGATTGGTGGGATGCCGGCAAATGTGAGTGTTTCTTCCAGTCAGCTCAGTTTATAACTTGTGTCCAGTAAACTGATGTTCCATGGTACAAGGGTGACGAAAAAGTTAAGTAATGGACACACGTCGAATGGATAACTTAAGTGTAGTGACTCGGTTCGTTGTATTTTGGGTACGATCTCAAGCTAAACATTCTTGTGTTCCCAACTACTCGTCAACAGTTCATTCCACGAAACATCACAAAAGGTCGATGCTGATGGTGCCCACATTTTGATGCAGCCAGCTGTTTCCATCACCCAATTTTGCTTTCAGAGTCTTACTTTTCCGAGGTTTCGAAAACTACTGAGCCATCCAACAGACTGAAGTTTAGGTGTGTTCCGCGGTTGTACAAAAACATGACCTTCAACGCTAGATTGACGAATAAGCGTTATGGCTGCATTTCGATATCAAATAGAAACAAAGCCGACTGGTACCTAGCTGAAACTTTTTTCAAATATTGTATCCAGGACAACGTCAACTTGAACTACCGAGAACCAGGTAATTAGTCTGGTCTGACTTCTGCGTAATTTGCTAACGCTCTTTAAACAATGGTCTTTCTTACGAGTACACTTAAAATTTCATATTATCTGCTCGTTTACAAGACCAACAGTAATGTAAATGTACTTGATAGCAATATCTTCTCCAATTCGCGGTGAGTTCGGAAGGAGGAGGCATATCATCAAGAGGCATTCTTACTTCCGAGATAAAGTGACTGGCCTGAAAATTCGTAGGGCATTTGACAAACGTTTTCTTCTATTGTCGAGCCAACGTGCATAGAAGATAACAGAAGTGCCTCCAGAGACTAGGTAGATGATCCTGCTGGAGTCTTGACTGAAGTAAATGTTATCTGTATTCAAAACAAGATATTGAATAGAAATATCAAGCCAGTGGAATCGGTGGGGACGACCCTAGCTGCCTGTTTACAACAGGCGAGTAGTTGTGTTATGACTGCACTGAAAATATATGAAGACTTATGGAAGGAAGTCAATCATTAAAGGCGAAAAAGTGTTTTATGCTGCCGATTCCATTCATCCCCAAATAACCAACAGTCCTCATGAAGGTAGCTCTGTTAAAAGATGAGCCCTTTCCTCGTCTGTTTAACAGTGACCATGTAGCCTAAGGGCTGTTGACTTTCCAAAACGAAATGCACTGGGGCTATTTCCATTTTATGCAACCTATCTAGCAAGACATCCAGTCGTTTGTTTGCGATGAATGTACGAACCTTATTCAACAACTGGAGCTTATGATGTGCATATGCGATCCCATAGCTTTCATTTCTTCTCAGTACATTAGACCAAAGAAGTAGTATCGAGAGTTTGAAGGAAGCGGCGGAATATTGGTAACAAACCGTGTTCTAATAACGTTGATCGATTTCCTTCAACCGATTGCGTAAAACCGTAAGTTTTCATATTGTGAAAGCTATTTATCTCAGTATGTCTTCGTTTTTGCCTAAACTTTGGTTTGACTTAGCTCGGACGCGAATTGGGTGGCCACCTTTTCGATATGCATTGTGAAATTGAACAACAGTCTTGCGCGTGAGACACCCCCTGGTTATCAAGATGGCTGACACTGTCATGACCGTGATAAACAGTTTAAATGAAAAAGTCAACTTCCTACTTATCGTACGTATTGACCAGTTAGATCAAGGGATGTTTGAACATCACAGTTAAACAATGGATATCATGCTACATTGAAGTCATTGATATGAAACGTCAAGTATGAAACAGGTTAATCTTCTCGAATAACCAACCTTGAACTGATGTTACTGGGGTAGGTTTGCAGCCCCCTCAAACATATCGGCAAAATAAGTTAGTCTTTGCTGAATAGTCTACGTCTTCAGTGGCAAAAATTGACCTGCCTGGTATCTGAACATAATTAACAGTCATTTCCATCACAGTATGATGTTCTCGGATGACAAGTTGTAAGCGTGATCTGATGATCAGTAATGTCTCTCGCTTTCTTCCGTGGTGACGTTTCTTCACCATTTTCACATAGTGAATAGTGAAAGGTCTAACATTTTAAGTATATTGCCTGATAAAGTGACCTTTTTAATGATTATCTTCAAACCGTATTCTAGAATATAAATTGTTATCCCACTAAGGGTAATTCCTAATATCCGCTTTTTACTGTATAGCCACTGTTCTGCTGGCTACGATAATAGCCTTTAATTTTTATTTGTGTTTTTCTACAAGATCCTCAACATAAAATTGAACTATCATGTTCCATGTATCGACGAGTTCTTATTCCGGCTGATATGTGCTTGTAATGCAACCTAACCGATCCAAAATGTTTTCGATCAGACTATGATCTGATAATCGAAGTGACCAGGTCAACGTTCAGACTCTTTTTAGTCTCAAAAAGTGTATTTTTATTTTTTAACAAATATGTAACTTTTTGTGTCCGCAAGATTCAAATGTCAGAGTGATCAGTCGGGCGAACCGGATGGTTTATTAACATAGTCTCAGAAACCTCATCATTCGGCTTGTTTCTGAAGCTTGGCAATTCATTTCTTCCGTTTGTTCAGATGAAATCTCACACATAGATAGATCCACGGTTACAATGAACAACAGGTAGGGAAAAGCGCCGAGTCGAAACAATGTTAGAGCTTATTGCAAACAGTCTCACATTAATTAAATATCGTGAGTGTTAAATCGATCCTGGCGTTTTAGGGTAATTCATTCAGTAACACGTATTCGACAATTCCAATAGCGCTTATTCTGATGGTCGGGTTAACGGGACTATCTTCCAAGTCCAAAAAAACGTCAGAAAAGGGAATCGAAAGGATTGGAACTTATACGATATTGTTTAATAAAATTACAACAAAGGTACTGTCTCACCTTGAATGTGAACCAACCGGGTACACAAATTATCCAGCAAAGGAGTTCAAAATGGGACAACTAAGCATGTGTTCACAAACAGCCACCAGTCAACGGGATTGACCTCATTAAAACAATCGGGTACGGATGATAAGAATATGTCAACAACACCAAGGAGGAAGTTTTAACAGATAGACAACTATAGTTGTAAAAAGGAAGAAAGTAAACAATTTATGTGCAGTTATGGTACAAAATTCGTTATGATCGTTTACTGCACACCGCAAAGAAATAAAAGCAGATTAAGGATAGGCTTTTTGCAACCAAACCAAACACCTCTACGGATTCATCGTTCCGCATCATACCAGACAAAAGACGACAAACATACCAGGCGAACTTCAACGAATCTAACGGCGAGTGTTAATATTTCTTTCTGTAGCGATTCTTACACGTCTGCCTCCTTCTTCAAGTTTGTCGTTACAAGAAAGACTGATACCCATCTTCTCAACATTAGAATGACCGGAGAATTTACACCTCCAATGAATGTAAATTATTATACTGATTACCGTTTCCATCAGTTAATTGATGATCAGGATTTAAAATAATATCCAACATGGACGTCCATGATATGCCGTTCTCATACCTAGTCTGTTCATCATGAAAATGAGCAGTGGTCATTTTTCCTCTCACATAAGACGAACTATGGACAAAAATAACCACACCCCCGACAGAATGTGCATATTCGGGGTTTCCTTACGGTAGAAACGGTCTATATAAACTGAAAATCGCTAGCAGTTGATTGCAGCTGTCGCATTTCCTAGATTCCAGTCTCGGTTTTGGAAGCGCTCGTCAGTAATGCATAACTTTGCGAGTGCCGGGACTAGAACTCCAACAAAGCTTTCATGAGGCAAGTGTGTTGACCACTGCTCCATTGACCCCACATTAGGCACGACTGAATCATCATATGTGAACATTCAGCCACATTCGTTTGTTAGTAATGCTCTGATTGACCGATCGCCTTGAGATGAGACAAAGTAACTACCCTGCTAACTCCAATTGATGATTCCATGACTAAGACTTCTTCCCGAATTGAAACCACCTCTTATTGACTTATGACGATTACTTTTCTCTGTATCGCAATATGGACATAGATGCACATAATCTCACCTAATGATGAGTGCATCAACCTACCACAGTGACTCCTGCACTGATAAACGATGCAAGCACAATATTTAACTTCGCAGTCGCTTTCGGCCTTTTGAATGTTATTAAATGCTAGACAAAAATATCTGTGTCAGTCAAAATAGATCGTCTCACCCAAAGATGAGGTTTGAGATTATTACAACCAAGCTGTCAACTTTGGCCGATGCATTCGCTTACGACATGGATTACCAGCCGTATACCTGGAAAACTACAGCACTAACATCAAATAAACACTGACTACCAGTTCCAAATAAACTTACTTATATGACAGTGAACGATTAATTAAGCAATACTTCAACTGAGCTCAAAGTATTCACAATTAAAATTGGGTTGTGAAGCGCTGATATAGTACGACGGACAACATGACCGACTGTGAGCTGCAAGCACCAAGGACACTCTCTCACATGACATTTACATGGTTGGTATACTTTCCACTTTCTACTCAAATGGTGGTTGAAGTCACACTATTATTTACTGAGAGTGCAGATGCCAGTCGATGCTGTTCCCTCACTCATTCCACGAGAGTCCTTGTGAACTTCTTCCCAGTCAAATGTTGTACCCGGGAGCTTCTTTACTACACATTCTGGTGTTGAAGGCGGTCATACCGGGCGGATCTTTCAAAACCGCTATATGAAGCTTGGTTTGTAATAAACATCTTTTGCGCAAAATCACAGTCGTTTTGTTATTGGATCAAATCACATTAGGTTCCGTCTTGAGAGTCCTCTCTATACACGGATTTTGATACAGAGTCGAGTCACTGGTTTATGTTTTAATATGTCAAGGTATAACAGGCGGAATTCCAGGCAAACACCAATGAGACGCACTACCAAGATGTTTGAGGGATCTCTATGTCATCTCTTTTGGTATTTCTGCACGATTCTCTATCGTTCGAAAATTCGGTGGTGGTCTTTCTTTTGTTTCCGGTACTTTTGTTAGCACAACCGAATTTGCTTTGCTGCTTGACCGAATTGAGTTCGGCGTATCGACCGAATTACATTGTTAGTACACATGTGGTCTGCTGAATCACTGCACCCGTTAAACTCACGGGTGTACAATACTCCAACGTACACTTCCAGCTCCCTCAATTAGGCAGTCAAACCAAAGTGCTTGGAACGATATCTGCTTTATTACCAGAAAGGGCGGGCAGCCACATGCGCATTTTTTCTGTTGAACTGATGTTTTTTCAGGCCTAGATATGTGGCAAATTGTTCAAGGTCAGGGGTATAAACTTGACTTTCCTGCATGTTTGTCCGTCCCAGTTGTTACCTGAGTTATTGATGTGAAGCCCAATGCCAGGAAAACCTAACCTTTTACCTACCGTCTGGTAGCTTTTGGTATTTTGTTGTGAAGTTCGTTTTTCATGGCTTGAATCACATAGGCGCACTCCAGTCAACCACCATACTGTCATTGCGGTACACTGCTGTTCGAAGTCGCCTGTCTTCATGAGTATTACCCGAACTCGAGACAGCACGAACTTACGGTCGCGCATTCCACACACGCGCAGCCACCACACGGTGGTCCGAACTTTGGTGGGACTCGATTGACACCTTCCCCCATAACACGGAGGATCGATCGACCAGCCAGCAAGTGTTTACATCTGTAGGTGTCCTCTTGACCTGACACTTATAATTGACACATTTTTGACATTTTTGCCCATGGCTATAATAATAGTCGCGTTGACACGTCGTATTTGGTACCTCAACGCGGTTCGACGTTTATGACCTTTTACCCTGCATTCCGAAGAGCATGATCATGATCATGATTTGAGACTGTCATTGGTCACGAACAGTGTCAGACCAAGAAGCTATTAGGCCCTCTTACACGTGTTCACATTATTAGAGGCCTGAAACGAGAATGACACAACACATCGTGCCTAGACTCAGTGACAGGAGCTAAGCGGTACATGGTCACAGCTTTGTACAGCAAAGGAGTTACAAACCAGGGATTACTCTCACATTAACCTATCTCTCCGTCACACCCCGCAAACCTCCACTTGTTCAATCAGTGATCCATAACAATCATTCTCACAATGCTATCAAGATTCTGATAGGTCCAAACACTGCTATCTAGTTTGTTTTACGCCTAAATTTTGTACACTGTTATTTGCATGTTAGATATATGTATGTTTTTTTATCTTTTGATTATAAGAAAATTTCGTGCCAGTACATCACTTCCAATGTAACATCTGCGTAAAATCCCACACATTACCTAGTTCAATTGCTTGAGCTCACTGCGGTGACACAGCTCCGCACGTTTACTTTGACCACAGAGCAGTGAATTGATCTGACCTATTTGAACTCATAATCCTATCAGACCATAACAGAAGCTTCCAAGCGTGTCACTGCTCTGTATTTGAGCGGTCCGGATGTATCATTGCAATCGAATTGAATTCAGCAGTTCGATGAAAGTGGCAGATTCACTTTCGGAGAAGAACTAGGAGCAGTGCTGTTGCTTTGAACATCTTGTGACTCTTCATATCGGCTATCTGAGGATATGTCGAGTAGGATTATTATTTCTATTAAGGGGAAATGATAATATTTTGTGGCTTTCTACTGAAAACTTAGCAATTTGCCATGCATTTTTGAACAAAAAGTAACATTCTTAACTATCGCCCGATGAAACATGTCAGTAGTACCCACAAATTACAATTGTTCCGGATTTGTAGGATTTATCTCTGTTATGATTATTCGGACTGAATAAAACTGACTACTTTCTTTTTTTAAGGAGGTGTGGGGCAATTCTCCCCTTCATTTCATTGTCAATATTCAGTGAAACATTGCATAATAACATCTGGAGTTTGGGCAGCCATAGCTGGGTGATCACGTTGCATTCGATTATCTACTTCTGGTTATATCACTAAGTTGTGTCTAACCAATAACTTGCAAGTAACAGAACGTTATCAGCCACTGACAAAACTCTGTGTTTCAACCACTTAAGGTCTCCGTCAAGAGTTGCAAATTAAAATTTACCAAAAGATCGTCGTGCTTCATCCCAATAAACGTTTGGCGGCACCCGATTCGGATTAACCTATCACAGTGACCGAAGCGAAAGGACACCTGTGCTTCAAACCATCACTACAAGTGGCTTGCGCTGCACCACTTGCAGTTCCACTCACACACCACGTATCCGGTGTAAACCCGAAGGAATAAGACCACTAGGTGTGTGTGAAGCCTTTGTGTCCAGCCGGTCAGTGCTGGTTAGCCAGTTGAATGGCTAACAGGTAAAGGAATCCCTTATCTCTCGGAAAATAAACAGAGAGAGAGACTGCAATGACAAGATCTAAACTTAGAAGAAATATATGCCAAATGTAATACAAAAAGCATTTCAGTATCGGAGTTCATGTTACTGCATTCTAGAGAGGATAAGAATGAAATCAAAATTCAGATTGGACTACGAAAAGAACAGACAGACCACTCATCATACAATACACCAACAAAGCTGGAAAAAAGAATGGGTAGCAGACCGAAGACATCGACGTTTCTGAAAAGAGGAGCGGTTTAATATCCAAACGACCATGGTCTTGGTCGACACAGTCATTAACAGAAATATACTGATGACCCAATTGAATCTAAGGTATTCGTCGACTCTTTGCCGACGGTACACTGTGAGTACGCCGGTGGCTTATTAATCCAAGGCGGCCAGCACATTCACGGCCGCACACATCGCAGCGCCTATGACACCGATAATTTCCTTACGTACCGCGCGCTTTTGTTCTCGGCCGCGCAATAACTGATCGATGAACTCGCGGACGCCCGTCCGAATTGTATTCCCCCAGGCCGTCCGGTTGAACGTCGTCTTCCCAAAATCTACAATCAATTTTACAATGTGAAAGACTTACCTGCACAGCATCCTAGTATCTCCGCTTTTGACCACTAGGATTTCGCCTACATAGTTTCACTTGCCTGTATAGCGACTGCTCTGGAATACGGTCATTGCCCATTCGTCGGACGTGGTCTAGCCAACGAACTTGATTCGGCATCGGCAGGGCTTCCATCCTATTCATGTCCGCTTGCAACAGTACTCCAGTATTTGGACCTATGTTCGACCACCGAATATCTAAGATGCGTCTCAGACATTGCATATGGAAGCGGCCCAGATAGCGTACATTCCGCTGATACAATGTCCACGTTTCACTGCCGTAAACCAGTATAGATAGTACCATTGAGCAATAGACATAGAGCTTAGTGCTCGGCTTCAGGCTGTGGTTCTTCCAGACACGTCTTTCAAGACGTCCCAAAACAGCCTTAGTCTTGACCACACGAGCTCGTAACTCGCGGTCAGTGGATAGATCGATGGATAAATGGCTACACAAGTAGCAAAAATTCGCGCAGCTACCGACAACATCTCCATTGACGCGAATTTGGGATGAAGGTGAACAAACATCACATCCGCCCGGGGAACGCTGAAAGAAGGTAAACGTCTTACCTGTGTTGATGTCTAATCCGAACTTGGATACCGCGGACGCGAAGGCCGTCGCCAGGCTTGCAGTTATTCTTCGCCGTGTGCCAACAATGCGCTATCATCTGCTCATCATTGAGGTAGGTAGCCGGGTTGGGACGCCGGAACGTTGGATATTCAGCAGACGCTCATCCGTCCGGTACTCTACCTGAATGCCGATCAACCCAGAGTTCTTAAAAGTGACTGTTACCATGGCAATCAAATATAAACTAAATAGGACCGTGGCTAGCTCACAACCCTGCTTCATACCAGTGACAGTGTCAAAATCCCTGAAAAGCAGTTTGGCAGATTTGATAATTTAGAAGAGACCCAACTGGGAAAAATCAGGACTTCGTAACTCAGCTGGTAGAACATACGCCGCGTTTGGGCATGTTGTTTCTGTCGCTGGTTCGAATCCAGCCGAAGTCCAGATTTTTGGCCATTGGGCTTCTTCAAAATGTCAAAATCATCACAAGTCGATCCACAATATAGTACTTTCACCCTCATGCCCACACAAACAATCTAATCAAAGTGACGAACTTACCGAGACATCCAAACTTACTAAGCACTGTCCACAGCGCCTCACCGCTCACGGAGTCAAACGCCTTGGTGAAGTCTACGAAGTGGGTGTACAGGGGATGGTTCCGTTCCGTGTATTTCTCCTGAATTTGTCGAGTGGCAAACACCAGATCAGTCGTTCTCCGACTCTCCTGGAATCCACACTGTACCTTGGGAACGTTGGCTTCCAAAACATTCGCATTTAGCCTATTCAGGAGGATTCTGGCAAGCACCTTGCCTGCGCAGCTCAGCAGACCTATGCCCCGATAGTTGTCGGGGCATTGCTTGCTACCCTTACCTTGAAACAAAGTACGATAAAGGCATTCTTGAATTCTTGCGACATCACCTCGTGCTCACAGATGGAATGAACCAGCTGGAGCAGTGCATGTCCCAGTGCCGGTTCGCCATTCTTCAGAATTTCACCTGGCAATCCATCTTCGCCTGTAGACTCCCCGTTGCGTAGTTGACTAATCGCTCCCTGCAACTCTAGCAAATCCGAGGAGAAGGCAAATAAAGGTGTGATGACCGATTGCAGCAGGTTGTTCAAGGTCAACCAATCAGGGGTAGCAGGGCGGTTTAATAAACTACCAGTGTTTGCATCAGACTATCATGATGTCCTCTAGCTGGGTGCACGAACAGCCGGTGTCCACGTCTACCAGTACATTAATGGACTGGACCGACAAACACTAGCATAGCCAAACACCGACCTCACTTCTCTTATGCACTGGGATCAGATTCCGCTTACAAGTGACTCAGCGCAGTTCGCTGCCCCATCGCCAAAGGAAATGCATTGGTGCATGTCGTCCTAGTGAGTCTAGGTCATTAGAATACGTGATTGTCTACCCTGCCGCCTCCTCGTCGATGGTCCAGTCGCCCGTTTGCCGAACGATCGATCGACAGATCACTTGAGTTATAAAGAGTAGGATTAACCGAATTCGTCCGAAATTCGGGTTACTGTACCCCGGCTGTATATGCACGAGGTGTGTGAGTGTCTGGGCCTGTTGCCCTGGCAATGGATTTATTTAGAAACGCGGGCATCCTCCTAACCCCACTGTACTGAATACATACAGTGGACGACAAGACTATGGCTGTGCCCCCATGGTTCAATCACGTGATTCACTCATGACCCTGGCTGCTCGCATGCTCACTCGTAGCAAGCCCACACTAGGCCGCGGGCAAAGTGTCAGAGGCCAGTCCCGCGGTTCCGTTTCGTCCACGCGAGGCCTCGTGCCAGTCAGTATAAATGGGCGCCGACGCCAAACTTCCGGCCCCTTGACAGGGCGTGAAGCCTAAATGCGAAGGTGGACATGTGCATATATGGGCGATAGAGGAACTGGCAGTTTGGTGCGGTTGATGAGGTGGGGAAAGTCGTGTCTATGCGGCGCCGGCTCCAATTTAGTTTGAAAAAAACCTTTGCAAGACACGGATCGTGATACCATGTCAAATGAATTGGTTCATTTGGCTATTTAGCCATTCTTGTGTAGAGGCAGATACAGCGCCTCATAGCGTGACCATTGAATGAACAACCCGGAACACACCTGGAGGCAGCATTTACCCCATTCTGTCGAGAAAGATCACTAAAGTGAGATTTATGTAGCTACCACAAAGCGGTTTTGTAAGTTTTGATTTTCCTGCACAAAACGCGCGAGTAACCATTCCGTCACGCTGCCCCTCAATATGGTACACTTCCGTAACAGCCCGGTGAAACAGTGAACTCCAACTCCCTTTACATGATTCAATATAAAAATAACCTTTACACCGATGCCATTCTATAGAGACTTTGGGAACACTCCAGACGATAAAGGTGGCATAGTGCACAGTTAGCGAACAGTTGTCGTTTATACAGTGCTGATAATGGCACGCCGTGTATGCTGCCAAGTCTCTTCACCTGACGACGGCAGGTTATAGCTGAAAGTTCATCACCTAACCTACCCACAACCAAACGGGCATCTGGTGTCGGACAGTGTCCTTACTCCAAATGAATCGTTTGGCCTTACACGGAGCGTGGTGCCCTATTGTAATCGATTATAGAAACGTTGACTCTGTTCGTTCAGCCCGGCCACTGTCGCAACAGTTCAACATGAAACAGCGGAATTGTTTCATTTGGAGAATTGTGATTTAAGTCCATGCCTTATTGTGTTGTCTAGGCTCAGACAGGCTTGGTCCAACAGACATGGCACTATAATCTAAGCTACCCCCACAAGGAACGGAATGCGTAATGAGATCACCGAGTGCCTGTCGGTTTTTCAAACAATGATTGAGAAATCTACCACACCCGTGGATTAATTTCAAAACATACTGTCCATGTTTGACGTGGCGGATACGTTCATAAAACAAGCAGACTGACTATTGCGCACTCCGCTACCAGACGAGCAATCACGGAAACGAAACGTGTTTCTGGAAATTAACGTTACCAGTGAAAGCCAACAAGCGTCCACTCTGTTTTTCCACAATAACCATTAGTGCTAGTGGGGTGACTTCTGATCAATTCCACAGGAAATTTCGTTTCTGCTTAGTGTGAGGTGCTTTCGGTAAGCAACATGTTGTCACGATCGGCTTATCATGCTCTTCGCCCCTGTTCCATCCGCTGTCCTACCACCCAACATCGATGTGACTGTTTTTGGACTGACACACAAAATCAAATGCACAGCAACGCAGTACTCATCTAGTCTACCACTCTGACAGTTCACTTGAAGCACATGTTATATGTTGGAGCATGTTCTAGCTGGTGTTCCACCCACTTGCATTGTGTATTACTAGCAGAGATTTAGAAAAAAGCGGACAAAAAATAGCCTTCCTTGTATGGTGCACACATAGCAAAATGGGCTTTGCCTCTCTGTAGAGTAGATCTTGTGTGTAGTAACTCAGTGTGCTTCTGTGACAGCATACGTTTTGAAATTACCGATGAATGCAAACTTTGGATCGATGGTTTTCGCTGTTTGTCGATGTATAATGAGTGCCGGTGTTAGGAACGTCGCTTTAACCAAAACGTTATTAGAACGAAAAAACCGTCACTCTCGAAATATCTCAGTTTAGTGTAGGATTTAGTCTTCCGTACGACGATCGCCTTTATGGTAAACGTCTCCCAATCGAAAACAAATTACTAGTCCAAAAACATATTTGCGGTCGACAATTGATGCTGCCCCGGTTGACACGTCTGTCGAAGACACCGAGTGCCTGTCTACATTTCGTGTACGACTCTTATCCAAGATCAATTATCAGACAAGTCATTGTATTAGTCATGTTATTGTCAATGGCATCATTGACATGTTAGCGTACAAATCAACGCATTCAGGTACATAGCTGATATTTACAGCCACGAATCCTCCCAGGCATACCTGGTTATCACTCCGTCACTGATTATACATTCCGAAATATCTCAAACAGAACCCACGATATTTTACAGGGCAACATTAAGTACTAAATGCGTTTGTGCGATCTAGTTTCCAACGTTACCACATCAAAACTTAGTTGAAAGCCATTTACTCTCTTTGGGCCTTTCGATGAGACTCGTTCCAAGAACCCTGGAATACTGTCCCCTATTCTGTTACTGAAAAGTGGGAAAATAAATCGCCTGTAAGCCCGAACGAACTCTTGTCTAAGATGAAAAGAGTTCCACGTTTCACGAATAATTCACATTGAGTTTGTAATACTTAGTGACCAGAATACATTTGGTCTGGTCGACCTCGATGCACGAAAGTGGTACTAGAATGTTCTTAGAAAGGGGATGATGTGTTTTTATAAGAAACCCAGGGATCATTTGCCACTCAGAGTCCGAGATGTATTAATAGCTTCCGGTGCAAGTAAATTGGCTATACTTGATGGCAAACAAAATTCCAATTTTCACGATAACACATTGGAGGTGTCGTTAATCTGTGGTGAAATCCTATTCGACCAACCGCTTGTCCAAACTGCGACACAGTACGAGACCTACCAGCGGAATTATCCAACGCCGTTTTAAGATATAACGTCAGTATTGGACAAAGCCTCAGAGTTATACCTTCCGTTATTCGCCAAGTTCTTTGTTGTGTATTCAACCAATCAGATTACAGCTTGCGATGTTACGTGTGCCATTGATGTCAACCAATGACAGACTGTGATTTCTTTAATACTGATGTGCATCTGTGAATCCGTGTTCATGTCCCATAAAAATGAAATACCAACCACAACCAGTCCAACGTCTTCTCACTACGTGTGCTAGAGGCTTGAATTCAAATTCGGTTCCTAGAGTTATTCTACGCCCCTAATTGCGAGTATTACACATTCTCCGCATCGCGTGTGCCATCGGGAGTCGTCTTCCCGTCAGACGACGCACCATGAGCGTGTTCCAAGTCAAGACCCTGTCGCCTCCGCTTTGTATGTCATATGTGTTGGAGGGATCTCTGTAGCCCTAATTCA
>JTDE01001279.1:81663-103088 GCA_014338405.1 Paragonimus skrjabini miyazakii
TATGGTTTTCACAAGAGCTGCTGATACCCTTTTTGAATAAAGGAGCTATTATCGTGTGACTCCAGCACGGAGGGATGGTCTCCGTCGCCTACAGCGAGTCAAGGCCTCGACTAACACCTCTCCACCTTCTT
This sequence comes from Paragonimus skrjabini miyazakii, assembly GCA_014338405.1. NCBI lineage: Eukaryota > Metazoa > Platyhelminthes > Trematoda > Plagiorchiida > Troglotrematidae > Paragonimus > Paragonimus skrjabini miyazakii. The sequence goes on from JTDE01001279.1 coordinate 81,795, forward strand.
TAAAAAGTGCCGGCACGAGATCATCTGGACCGGCAGCCTTATTACGATTGAGAGCCGAGATGCAATTGCGAACCTCAGTCTCAGTGGGTGGTTCTAGATCTACCGACTACCGATCTACCGGTTTGGTGTTATCAAAAGAATACAAACTGCAAGCCATACTTCGATGGAGTCTGGGCTTTTGCAGGGCACTGTGTTTTAATAATTTGTTTTGGTGTTACACGTTCACTTTGGCTTGCTTGCTTGAACCAATATACCAATAGATAAATTTCGAACATGCACACCCGTTTGAACAATTTTACCAATCAGCCATTATGCCCAAATTGTTCCTAATCCCATTGGTATTGAACTAAATCTATGTAAATTAACCTTGCGCTGCTAACTGACACACCAATCAGAGATCGAGTTAGTATCGTAACTACCCTTCACTTCGTTTGTGCGTATTTCTCTGTTAAACTTGACAGTGTGTCGTTTTGCTGCTGACGTCTGATGATCTCGTCTAAACGCTAGAGCAGTTGTCACCTGCCAGCCACATGGGCAGGTTTAAATTTTATTGCTGGTCACTAGTACAGAAGCTGTTATTGGTAATTTGTCTGGAACTCCGATCAGTCAACTTTTACCACTCAATGTATCAACGTTTCTACCCACCATGGAACTGTTGATTACTTCGTTTACTCGAAATTAATAGATGATAGAGTTTTTCGTAAAAGAAAACAATAATGGCTACAAATCCCTGCAAATTGAACCATAGTCGGACACTAGAAGGACTTTTGTTAACCAAATAAACTCTCACCAAACCATAATACGCTGTCGTATTCGGTCTTCCAGACAGAATCACCTGTACACGTAATTTCGTCCGCCAGGTCTGTAGAGAGGCAACTCTCGAAGCGGGTTAGCCGAAATGCTTATCTGAATGCGAAGGCTGCGATCAAGTGTAGGTGGTGTCCCAGTTTAAAATAATTTCAAACATTAGTAGTACAATTTCTACGCTCAACAATGGTGCTGGTGGATTCCAGTGTGAACAGTTAGGGAAATTCTGTCAGTGCAGTCGATCCTCTGGGTCATTTGGTCGATTCCATATGAGACAGTGGGACGGTTGGATAACATAGTCCAAAGGTGAAATTTCCGAGCTCCCTGCATGGCTTCGTAGCCCAGCTGGTAGAGCGCGTGCCGTGTTTGAACATGGTGTTTCTGTCGCTGGTCCGACTCCAGCCGAAATCCTGATTTTTCGCAATTGGGTCCCATCTAAAATCATAAATCTGCCAAACTACTTATTAGTAACTTCACAATTGTCAATTCAACCCAATCAACCTTAGAGTGTATCGTCATCGGGCACGTGAAACACCTCCGAGCGTAAATGGAAACGAATCAACACGTGCTGCATCCTGCGATCTAAAATCTACGTTCATCGTCGTCGATCAGAGATAAAGAGTGTTGTGCGAACTACGCAACATCGACAACAAGGGCTGTTTTGTTGTGGTTTGCCCCAGTTTGATAGTGCGAATAGAATGTTCGCCTAACGGCTTGCATGCACTGGTTACGTGACTTAACTCTTGTTATCACATCAGTTCAAAATGTAAACAACGGCACTGCTGTGGCCTGTTAAGTGTGCAACCACAAACAATACGTGCGTGTGTTTCTGCGGCGGGTTCGTTTGCGTGATTCGTCACTCACGGTACTCCAGTGCGCCCTTAAACTTGCCCTTGTCTATGCCTGACTGGACTGGGTCATGTGACCTTCCTGATTAGACAGTTTATTCTCAGCCCGCCCATGTTTGCATGTTGGTATTGTGCAGTCTATCGTCTTGTCGTGCGGTCGTGCTTACCCATTGTAGCCTAACATTTCAGCTGTACACTTGTCCTCCTCGCTACAGCACACAACCACCGCTTAACTGCACTTGACACCTATATAACCGATACGGTAGACATTGCCCATGGTATGCTTGGCCTTATTTTCAAACAATTGTAACGTCTTATTGAGAAAATTAGCACTAGGGGGATGGATGAGTCGACACACTGAAACTGGTATTACGAACAGACTCTGTATGAGATGGATGTTATTATCACATCCTCCTCTTGTACGTACAACTGATCCCATTTGTTGCAATGATGGCATGTAAATTCCCAATTGCAAACTGTTCTCACTAGGGTTTATGTTCCTGTTCATTGGTGTCCCCTTACACCATACTGACAGCTTTTACGCAAACGCGGTCATATTGTGCACGCAGAACGTGAGATCTTACTTTTTCGAACAAACAGATTAAGCAATTCGAAAATGTCTCGAAGGTAAGCCCACTTGGATCAATAGTGGCTGGTATTTTTAAGTCACAAACTGAGCACCACACAACTATTATTTCAAAAAAATGAACTCTACAACCTATTGATAGACAACATTTCGGTTGCGACTGGAGATAATAAGCAGGTTTAACGAGTACTGAATACCTTGAATGTTCTCTAGCTTAGATTGTCGGTCACGGCTGGGACGACAACTTGTTCTTGTTGAATGTTCTACTCACACGAACAGTTATAGAGAGCGTCCGGTATTCGTTTTATAGCAAGTCTGCATGGGCGGAGCAATATCTAAACTCTAGTCGCTGAAAAAAATGTTTTAATAAACATATTATCTAACCAAGCAAGAACCATCTACACATTAACGAAACGACTATAAACAGTATTTTTCCATGGAACATCTATTCTGAAGACTCGGCCGAACGACTCACGTAGTGTGCTGACAGTCTATGGATTTATTTCTGCCCGTACAAATAAGACAACCTGGTGCAATGGGCAACCCAGCTAATCAAGAGGACAGATAGAAGAGTCAACTACACGCGGAGAAACTGGTTAACACCAACTGAGACATGTAAATCATAGGTAATTTTCATAAACAGAAGTAACCATACACTTTCTGTTTGCACGTGATTTATGATTTCACTAACTGTTGCAAGTAAGCCACGAGACGAAATCCTAAGACCATCCAGAATCCCACAGGTTACTGTTCTATAACAACTCACGGAGATAATTGTCACAAAAACGAAACACAATTCGACAAACTTTTGTTCTTAATTAGCCAATGTGGGGGGTCGCAAAAATGATTGCGACAAAATTATAGGAACTTTTAAACAGCTGGTTCTCCGGAGGAAGTTAGCTGGGTCAGATCTTTCCGTCTTGTTCCAATATCTCACACCGTTATTTTGAAACGATCCTCGCAGGTTACTCTATATAATGTTGAGTGAATTTATCTCATTCTAGCTTGAAGACACTTCTCTACTCCATACAGGCATACAGGCATAGAGACGTTTTCATTGAACGATCGTCGTCCCCGCGCACGTGGCGTGAGATCGTAGTGGATTACCAAGCCGGAGGTGCAAGTATTCCAAATCTTGGCGGAATACCTCAACGCGGCGGCGCGGTAAGTCCAAAAGCCCATAGTGAGCGGATCGCGGACAATACGGGTGACCTAACGAGTCACCGCTCAACGAGATCGGACCAACGGACGAGACATGGCAGTCAAAATGGGATGGGTGACCAGATCGAAGGCGCGATTATTCCAATCTCGCTGAAGTATCTCAACGCGGAAGTAAGTCATATCCAAAGCTCACAGAGAGTCCACTACGGACAACACGGGTGATAGGACGAGTCGTCGCTCAACGAAATCGGACTAACGGACGAGGAATGGTAGGCAAAAACCACGACAGAAAGGGTAAGCCACACGCCCCAAACCAAACGGAACTGCACATGATGTGTGAGTGGAAACCACCGCTTTGTTGTGGACTGGAATTTCGGTTCATAAACGCGAGCGCGCACATGGCATGAGAACCAGCGAGTTGGACGATAAAGATCGTGCTTTATTAAATGCCTTTTCGCCACAGTATGACATTCAAAACTGATTTCATCTACCCAATGAAGAATTGGCATTTCCCTCACCATCCAGTTAAACAAATGCACCCAAACTGGTCGTGTGTCTCAAGTCACCATTGTTCCCATGTAATCGGTCTCCCGCCGAATCTCAGCTCATCATTTTGAAAGTTATGCTATTAGGACCTCCATATACCATAGATCACTTGGCTTAAACGCTTTCTGTTGGATGAGTTTCATATAATTCCAATGAAATATCTACGAGACGTTGGTCTCAGCAGCGATTAATATATTAACGAATGATGAAGATGGGTTTTCATATCCGTAGGTAACCCTGCAATGGACATTCACGTAACACGCTACGTTAGTGTTCATTTCAACACTGAACAACTTTTCATTGCATCAAATGGCAATCAGCAGACTGTGTTTATCTCGTTGAGGTTACATCATGGGTCATCCTCCCACCTAGCTCTTTACACGTGGATATGCACCTATCTTGATTTCTGAAAGCTGTTGGTTCATTTGCGTTAGTGTACCTTTTTCTGTACTGCGAACGGACTATTGTGGAACCGAACAAGGAACTGAATGGTTAAGTATGAGTAGCGCGAACAAGAGTTCTCAGGTATGAGTCAGCTGTGAGTCTACGTGAGGATAAATATAGGGGTGGAAGCTTTATAGAAGCATTGAGGTTACAAGCTTCAGACACACAGTAACTGAGACGGTCCACGTTGAAAACTTATGCATAACCATCCAGCAGAAAGGTTCTGTCTGGTCCTGTTGAAACCTCCTTAGATAGAAAACCTTCAACTAGCAAAGTTTTGTTTCTAAACCATACACAGCTGATGTCTGATAGCTATCGATTTTTCAGTATATGATAATGACACCTAAAGATCAATAGAATGTTGTCTACAGACTACTCATATTGATTCAAACGTTGATGGTTTACAGCAAAAAACTGAAGCGGTGCTACTCTACGTAGTTCGACAGCAATACCGTCGATTAGAATGATTAGCCACGCGATATGGACACACATGATTGCGTTACTAACTACCACTAACCACAGCAAATAACAAAGACGAACTACGACTAATGACCCAGATTTGTAAAACGGTCGGACGGCTATCTTAGGGACGACAAGAGTATAGAACAAGAAAGTTTGAATCGGGCTGACAACTGTCAGCGTGCTCGAGTAGCCCATTCCTTCGCGAACACCTAAAACTGCATTGTGCGAATTTAAGTGATCGTTACGTGTCACTTCGACTCGAAGCGATCATTGTATCTGTGGAATAAAAGTATGGTTACGGAAAGGGATGAAAGAGAAAAAAAACAGTTTGCAAGTTATTACACATCACAACACTCGTAAGCAATAATTTGATATCACCGAAGTTCTGTAACAGACGTGATGACTAACACCTGCGAAATATGCAACAATAGACAGATTGCTATCCATTCTTTCCGATGATGAATTAGAGAAGATAACAAGTAATACCCAACTTGAAGATATACCAGAAACAGGAAATTCAGTTTGCTTCATTAAAGGAACAATGAACGTTTACACTCAGTTCGCTTCTGGACCTCTTGTCCGACCAGAAACACATACAGTGGCAGAAAAATTGATTTCCGCGTAGCTTTTCCGGATGGATCAGTCATTTCCACCTTAGAGAAAACCATTGCAAAGAGAACGATTTTGCCCACTCCCGTAGCTCTCCTCTTTGAAGTGAGATCATTGTGCTACCTCTGGGTGGCGTCCTCCGGACTTTTCAAATAGGTCTCGCAACAATACATTAAAGCTTACACACCATTCTACTTTTCATGTCTGCAGTCACGTCCGTTCGCGTGAATCCAGTAGGGAGTATTAGACATTTCATTCACTAATCTTTTATCGGACGAAGTAGTTCACACTCACTCAGTTGTTTTTTTGAGGATAGATATAAAGAAAAGTTGTAACTAGCGCACAAATTGTACCGGTAGTTGAGCCACACTCACACGTGACCGCAGCTGTCTGTTTTACTCGAAACCGTTGACAATGAATGAGTCGATTCGAACTCAATACTAGCCTCAGCGTACTACAAACAGGAGACTGAAAGTAATGGAAACTACAGGCACTTCTTAAGTTATTGACCGGTAGTAAGCAATTTCGGTCTACATAGAATGAACGTCACTCACAGGTGATTGTAACTGTCACATTCCCACGGAATTTTCAGTCGACCCCTTCCATTGTAAGTTAGTTCTGTGTTAGGGTTGCTTATGACAGAACTATTGAAGGAAGACCAGTGTTCGCGTATACTAGAGATAGGGAAGGCTTTAAGAAGTGTTGTGGTTGCGGTGGATCAGATCATTTGTAGATATTTGACCATGTCCAAGGTGTGTGCACCTTGGGAGTCCGGATTACGGAAATCAGAGACGGAAAAATAAACGGACTTCTAAGTTCACAGGAAGTTTTTAAGTTCAAGAATCCCACTTCAAACGCGTCATATGAGAGGTGTATCGCTGTTTATGTCCATGTTCATATCAAAAGATGAAGGATCAAATGGTGCAGATGAATCAGAAGAAGAAGAATCGATGAAGTGATTGGTTCGAACCCGTAGTTATTTAGACCAGATAGGGCTTTTATCGAGCTAACTTCTCAGTTCTAGTTCCGCAAGTTACACAGCATTTTTATGGTCACGGATGACATCATGCCATATCAGGATTAAGAACAACAGTCATTAGATGACGGAGGATATCATTAATGTATTTCCGTTTCTACCATTTTGCCAGTAGCGCAATCCTACCAACCAATTATGGTCTTTTACTGCTTTTCGGTTATGATAAATTTAATCCGTAGGGTAAACAGCTGACAGAGGAATGAACTACTTTGTAACAGGCTGCCAGACTTCATCCCTGATCAATAATGTTACTAGACCACTTCTGGTTACTACCCTGGATTCTTGTGTGCAACAAACACTGATTCATTAATTTTCTGGCATCAGGCAAAATAGGACTTCATCCGTTCAATCAATGCTGTATCACTCGGTCTTTCTACACGATCACAAACTGACAGTTTAAGTGTTTCATTCGGTAACCATAGTTTTCTGTCATTTTCACGACCTCGATTAATGAACCCTACCGTTTGGTTTTACCCGATGCTCGATTACTTCATCAAGAACACAGAGAGATTGTAGTGTTTTTCAAGTGATCAGGACTTCATTTTATAATTTAACGTATGTATCGCACTCACTGATCACATTCACCACCTCTATGTGCCAACAGAAAACCACGGTCGTTAGGATGAAAGTATGATAATAACGCTGGTTAGAATGACCCTCGTTTTTGTTTAAGTGATCAGTGATTCCCTTGTGCAAATAGCATACTCTAAAGCGTATTTTGGAAGGTCACTTTGTCTGACCACCGCGGTTATATTTTTCACACTGCAACGTGTGTATTGAATCGTTCCTGACGACTTAGGATGGGCTAATCAGTTACCCCTAAACCGACAATTCCAGTAACGCTGATCTGAATGGTCTGACTGCTAGGACTAACTTCCAAGTCGGATAAGACGTCCGAAAAAAACGGTGAAAATGATTGGGATTTACACGGTACTATCGACAACTATGGATGCCGTTGTAGGACAGTGAAACCTGAACATTGTATTACCCAATGCAGTAATATGATCTTCTCCCACTTGATACACCTGCGACGCATCTTGGATATTTGATTAACAGAATGGTCTAGAACACTGATACACTTCATCATACAGACAAAACGAATTGAACCCATATTGCTACTCAATCAGCTTCATTGGCTAGGACATGTCCGCAGGATAGGCGATGAACGGATTCTGAAACAACTCGTGTACGGGTAACTGAATACAGGCAAACGAACTCGTGGTGGTCAAAAGCGGAAAAACCATAATGTTATTCAGGTAAGTCTTTCACGTCATACTATCGGTCTTAGATCTTGAGTGGCTGTAGTCATTAACCGAACTGCCTGGAGGAATACCAACCGGACGGGAATTCGAAAATCCAGTGAGCGACAGTTGTTCGATCGTGAAGTCAACCGCGCCTCGCACAAAGGAATCATAGGTGCCATAGACCGTGCCGACATGACTGTAGGATGCTGCGATGAGTGCAGCTACGTCTCGGATTGTTTGGTCATCAGCATACTCATAGTACACCGTCAGGGAATAAACGACGAATAAGCTTGGCGTAAGTAAATTATGTTTGTTATATCTACTTTTCGTTCGTTTCAACCAACAACCAATGTCGTTTGTCAACCCATCCGCTCTCATTTTCAAAGGGTTGGACCATAGTGATCGTCTACCCATTCTTTTTCCAGCTTTGTTCCTAAGTTGTATGATATAAGCTTTCTTTGTTTTATTCTGGTTTTCTTCATTAAACTATCTGGACTACATTATTATGCACCTATGTGTTGAACTACTTCATATTTACACTCTCAATATGTTTCATCCCAGCTTAGATGTCACAACTGGCGTTTCTACAACATTTTGTTTTTCCGATAGGTGGTGGTTTAAGTTGTAACGAGCGATCGAAACTAGTTAACGCGCACGGATTGAATTTGAAGTGGCCGCTACGTCAACGTCGTGTACGAGGATCCTGAGTCAACGAGCAGTCAGACAAGCAAAGGGGACAGTTGCATTTAAATTACCGTTGCGTGTTGCGCAATACATCTTTGGACACAATCTCTGTCTGCTCTTCTGGTTGTATGTTACAATTTGGCGACCCTGCCAGGAAACGAAACGTCAGGAACTGCAAAAATACCTGAAGAAGACCAGCACCCTGTTGCTCCTTCCGATTTCGGAGATTTCGACCATCTCATGCACACACTGACGGGTATTCTAAACAGGTTGTCGACGAAACCCACAACAATGGGGCTGCAAGTATCGATTCCACACCCCAACAAGTTCATTATTGGGGGGTCACTATTCCCGTTGGGTAGGTCAAGTACGGGCCTATCTTCGGAACTTCTCAGCGGAGTCCCATAACAACCTGATTCTGAATTTGCTGAACGGAGAGGCCTTCGATATCGTCATCGAGGCCAAAATCCTGGATACCTCCACATCAGATGGGATGTTCACGGAACATCGACGTCTATTGGACGTCCCCTTGCATTCAACAGTCTATCGACAGCAGTTCCACGCCCGTAAACAACTCGAGGGGAAACCGTGCGGCCGTTTGTCCGTGAATTGCGGTACCTGACCGAACGATTTTATGAGAAAGAGTCCCAAGAAGGACTCAAGAAGCGAGTTCTTGAACAGCTAGTAGCGGGAATCCTGCCAACGACTATAAAATTGGAGTTCCTGCTTCACTCACCCGGCGACCTTGATGTTTCTGTGCGGTTTGCCGAGAATATCGAAAGAGTCGAAGCAGCCGTCAGTCGACCAGCACAATATTCCGGCACGCCACGGGCAACCAACCGAAGGAACAGCCCCCAATATACAGGAGGAACTCAGACTGGTTTCGTGGACCTAACTATTCGTGAGGTGGAGGCCGAGAACGGCGACCCTGGCTGAACAGATCACGTAGATCGTGCGTCCACGAATTCAAGGTCAATCGTCACGCTTCCGAAACGATCGATCGTGTCCTCGGAAATCATATCAGAACAGGTAGGCCCTGTGGTCCCGTTAACGTTCCCTCTCTTACCGACTGCTCACAACCACTAGCAGAGCTTACGGTACAGATAATAATGTGTGGAATAACACTAGTAGGTTTAGTTGACACCGGAGCGTCACAAAGCATAATCAGCACACACACACACTCACACACACACACACACACACACACACACAGTACACAGACTCTCGGGCTACAAACGGAAACCGTGTTGCCAATGCATTCTTACAGCCACTGGTGACCAAATGCCGACGGAGGGCAGAATCATTGCACCGGTTGTACTAACCGGACGTCATATAGAGCACAATTTTTTAGTGAGCCCCAACCTTCCATTCTGTGTTATAATCGGGATGGACTTGCTGGGCCGTCATGGGTGCACACTCGATCTACCCAACCTCCAGCTAAGGAGCCTGTCTGACACCACTCATGTGACACCTGTGTCCAAAACTCTGCCAGAAACTGACTTCTCTCTCCATGTCATCACTGCCCCCTCCAAAGTGAATCGCCAAATAAGCGAGATGATTCAGTCGAGTGGGGCGTCTGACAATCCGCGAGGTGCCCAGTGTCTGAAATCGATAATTAAAAGTCGACCGCACGTGTTTACGTGGGAGGGAGCAAGGCTAGGCCGCACAGGCATTCCAAGGCATCGAATTAATACGGCGGATGCACCACCAATCAAGATACCCCCACGCAGGATACCTGCAGACCTTCAGGTTGAGGTACGTAAGATGATTGATGACATGCTGCAGAAGAATGTGATCCGATCCTCAAACTCCCCATGGGCTGCCCCAATAGTCCTGGTGAAAACAGAGGGGCGGCGACCTACGCCAGTGTTAGCATTTCCTGATCTATCACCGAAGGCCGAGGAGTATGTCTTGGATACCGACGCAAGCGACTGTGCAATTGGAGCGGTCCTCTTGCAACGAGGACAAGACGGTAGGGAACGAGTGATAGCTTACGATAGCCGGTGTTTGAGTAAATGCGAGAGGAATTGTTGTACAACGAAGAAAGAAGTGCTTGCCCTAGCATTCTTCGCGCAGAAATTTCGACACTGTCTGCTGGGCAAAAGGTTTATCGTGCGCACGAACCATCAATCCTTTCGCTGGTTGCAAAACTTCAAAGACCTGGAGGGACAGTTGGCCCGATGGCAGGAGATCCTACAGGAATACAGCTTCCTGTGTGAACATAGACCCAGTAGATGACACTCTAACGCGAATTTAATATCGAGGCGCCCCGCGCGCAATTATGGCGACTGTCTGTCCTGCACTATGCAACATGTAGCGCTAATTAACCTACAGAACGCGGAATACGGCCAATGGAAACAGGCTCAAGCAGCAGATCCTGAGACTGCGCTAATTTACGAAAGGCGCCGGAATAACGGAGAGAGACCAACAAGCAAGGAGATGGAAGGAAAAAGTTATGAATCCAGCTGTCTTTGGGCACTATGAGAACAGCGCAGGATGGCAGAGGGAGTATTATTTATCCAATACGGACCCGCTCACATAAGAAGGATTGTGGTCCCCCACTCCATGGTACATGACGTCCTAACAAATCTGCACCGCGAGCTCGGTCATGCGAGCATAAATAAACTGAAGGCGGCCGCACGACAACGATTTTGGTAGCTACATCAGCGGAGAGACGTCAGATTGCTATGCCAATCGTGTGAAAAATGCGGTGCCTTCAAAAATCCTCAAATAGGACGTCAGGCGCCGTTACAAGTTATGACTGCAGGATATCCCAATGAGTTGGTTGGCATAGCTATTGTGGGGTTATTGCCTGAAACACCTCGTGACAATCGACACATCTTGATCCTGGTAGATCACTTCACCAAGTGGTGCGAAGCAGTCCCGCTTGCACAAGTGGATACATCGACGGTAGCAACAGCCATTGTCAATCACTGGATGTACCCTTGTGGAGCCATTGACCAACTCAATTCAGATCAAGGCTCCTGCTTTGAAAGCTCTTTGGTTCGCGAAGTTTGTAGGCTACTGGGAATAGATAAAACGCGATCTATAGCTTACCAACCGCAGGGCAATGGGCAGGTAGAAAAGACGAACCGGTCCCTCAAAAGTCTGCTCAAGGCTTTCACAGAGGAGAATGTCACCGAATGGGACTTAGCTATACCGGAGCGTATGTTAACTTACCGCAGTGCTATTCATTCATCGACTGATCAAACCCCACATTTTCTGTGGACCAGGCGAGAACTGAGATTACCCTCAGATGCCCCATTGCCGGTTACGCAACAACTGCAACTTCCATTTGCACAATACGTACGCAACCTTCTTGATACACGTCGATGAGCACACTAGATCTCGCGAACACACCTGGAGATATCTTACAGGCACCAGAAGGACTAGTATGATACGAAGGTGTTCGGAGCTCCCGTGAAGGTTGGCGAAATTATGTGGCGGCACAACACGGTTCCGAGCCCGGGAGTCCCGGCGAAGAGGCACAAACAATTGAGAGGGCCGTATGTCATCGAACGAATACTTTCAGAGGCAACCTGTCAAATTAGTGAACTGACAGGAACTGATAGACAATCAATCATAGTTCACTTCAACCGACTAAAGCCTTATACACAGACTGCAGTCTGTGAACCACCATCGGACGTTCCCCAGGTCGGGATGGAAGTCGAAGTTCCGAGCGTGTTAGATTTGGGTGAGGCACCGGAGACGGTGCTCAGCTCTGCACTTCTGGTTGTATGCTACAGTTTCATACGAGCCTAGTAACTGGTTACTCAGAATTGACCGTTTGGACCACAAATTTCTCCACTGATAGTCCTTGTGATCTTACTCCTTTGGGTTTACACTAAATACTGAGCGAATGAGTGGAACTACAGGTAGTTCAACACACTCCACTTATGACGAATTCTATGCACTCTATCAGGCTAGTCTGAAACGGCTGCTGCCAATTGTGTGAGTGTGCGGCGGTTGTAGGACGAGGGGCTCACTTCTGATATGTCTTGTCTGCGCTGGCTAATACCCACTTATTGTTTAACGGCGTAATTACTCGTGCATATCTCTGGGAATTCTGAAACTATTTTAATTCGGCTTCAACAACAGTATAGTTCTTCTTAGGGGCTAACTGGCAAAATGTCGTGTCGGATATTCATTCTTATTCAAGAAAATGGACCAATATTGTGTGATTTTCGTTGGGAAATATGTCAAATTTTCACGTATACTAGAAGAGTTCTTCTTTCTCACGTATATTATACTATCCGACTGAAAACATCATTAGCACTTCGCTAGCAATTCTTTCAACTATGTTACACACATCTCTGTGGTAACTTTGTAGACTAGACAGGATTGACTACATTTTCTGTTATGAGGTCTTAATTTTTTCCACTATTTTAAGGTTACATGACCGTCGATGATGCCATTACTTCGCGGTCGGTGTGCCTGCAACTACGACGTCTTATTAGGACTTCGGCATTACACTGATATTTCATGATCAGATAACCCAACTGTACCCAATCCCATGCTGACAACCTTGTGAACAACACTAATACCGTTCTCGGTCACCTATACCTCCACACCAGCTGACTCCCAGCAGTCATCTAATCGAGGCTTCACCATCCACATTGCTTGAATTGCTAGTCAGCGATACGACAACCACTGTTTTGGATGACCAACCAGTCATCACACGTAGTTATCAAATCACCAATCTAGAACCCGAAATGGATGGATATGACAACTAGCACGCACTAACCCCTTCAGGTTCGTGTACTAGCAACCTGTTTGTTTCGCATCACAGTCTCGTTGATAAGTTGTGTACACGCGGTCACTGGGCTCTGTGACGCTGCCGGTGTAGCGAATGTTTCATTCGTCCATGCTTTGGGTATGGTGTCTTGGACTCATCATAGGTACAGTCGAACCCACATGTGGCGACCGGTTACAACAAAACGAAATGGATAATGTAGAAGTTCCTGTTGCATTCCTATTCGGGTGCAATCAACATTAAGCCTCACAGACTACAACTGTAGAGGGAACACGTGAGTCAGTAGTTGGAGTACCTACTGTATTGTCCTATTTATAGGCGGCAGCCTCATTCTCATGTACGTGGACGAATGAGCCGTCGGTCGTTGAAGGCCCGACCAATCAGAACGCAGCTTCAGTCTCCGCTTGAGTGTGGGACACATAGGCGGCCTTCATGCGTACACACCAGTTCCCTTTCATGCATACGGTAAACTGCCTTTATTTTGATCAGATTGGGCGAAACTGGCTTGCAGCCGACGGGAATACGTGTAAGAATAAACAGCTCGAGAATTGTGATGAATTTGCACGTTGTATTCTGTGGTATTTGCTGGTTCGACTACTTAAGATTATTCAGCTGTGTGTGCAGTATCATAGGAACAGTTCACACGTACGCCACTATTCGTGAACATGGGTATTCCGTGCCATTATCTGAAATAAAACTTCGGCCAGTGCTTTACCGAAGTTGGTGCAGTTGACAGTTTGAAAAAGCGTATTCTTATGCAAACAGTGACCGAGAAGATTGGGACAAAATTAACCGATTAGTCAGTAGTGTTGAAATCAATGTCGTGTTTTAGGTACCGCGTGGGTAGTGTAAAGTACAGCATTATATATATATATATATATATATATATATATATCCTGCTTGGGCAGTCAATCGGCTAGATCATTTGGTGGATTCTATATGACACAGTTGGTTGGGTGGGTAACTAGGTCCAAATGTGAGATTTCTGAGCTTCCGGCGTGGCTTTGTAGCTCAGTTGGTAGAGCGCTTGCCGCGTTTGGGCATGGTGTTTCTGTCGCTGGTTCGAATCCAGCCGAATTTCAGATTGTTCGCAAATGGATCACGTGCTAACATATATATATCTATATGTTAGCACGTGATCTTTGTTCCGAGGGAACCGAGCAGATCATTACGCCACCGGTGATTTATGCGGGACCGTTTGTTGATATCGCTGACTGTTATACCGATTAGTTTCTCCTGAGCGTTGTCATTTGTGGTCCTCACGGGAATGCACCGCATACTGGGGTGTTGATTAACGACATTTTACTGACCTTGTGATGCTAGAACATGCTTCATACAGACTGGTTTCATCAAAGTTGGGCTCCCCTCCAGATTCCTCTTTATCTCCCTTTTAATCGGTCAATGAGTTATTATCTTCGTGACATTGTATGGACGATGTAATGATGATATAAAATGCTAGTCAAATGATAAGTAGTCCACGTCCAAGCCACTGGCAAAATGGCCAGGCAAATGTAATGGAAACTAAGTAGTAACGCGCCTCCTGTTCACAAGACACCTGACGGTTACATGAACAGCCAAGGTTCGGTCAGCTTCTCAGCGTGACACCTTGGGGTGACCGTATATTCTATTCGCGGTTTGTTTTCAGACCTTTGCTGATAGTTCATTAACTATGAAGGCCAACAAAAGAAATTGGTCTGCAACTGTATTCCTGTGTTTGTTCCTAAAAAGTGATTGTTTTCAACTTGTTACGAAGGTTTTTGTAACCGCAAAAGATGTTTGGCCTGGAGGTTGCTTATCGAACGACAAACCTTGCAAACTGTGTGAAAACACGGAACAACAAACGTGCACACTCATTTGCATGACTGACGTGCATCTGCGCCTGTTGGACAACAGCGAATCTTCATTTACATTGGTGGCATATCCCACATAATGCATACATACGTTCTGAAAAGTCGCTTATATTCTCTGGTCCCCCTGGCGTTCAGACCTGCTCCTTTAGTTCCAGAACGTATGCACTATACTACTCACAAACGAAGGTGCATGGTATACAACATGGTGACCAATAGTAAAAGTTTAGTTCGCAATCTAACGTTGTCTCAATCAAAATGCTCCGTCTTTGAAACCTCCAAAAACTGATCAAGTAGGGATTTGCTTCTTTCTGTCTTTTCAGCTGAGTTGCCCTTATATCAAACTACAATTAGGTCATTTGGCTACATGAATTAAACATCACCCACATTCACATCAACTTTTCTGTCAACCTCTTCCGAAAAGAAGTGTCGTATTCGAGCCTCGTTATTGTTACAGCCCACCAGTATTGTATACCCTCACCACGGTCGGGATCTGAACTTTGACCATGAGTTCATGAGACAGCCGTGTTGACCACTGCGCCGGTGATCTCACGTTGGACACGATTTACTTACCAAATGCAACCTGTCAGCCACGTTCGCTTGTAAGTAATCCCCTGATTGGCTGACCGCTTCGAGAGCCATTAAGTCTGTTACGGTGTTGTCGCTGGATTAGTCGACTGATTCAACCGTGTTCAGATTGGATAACTCATATGATCAGTAGATACACATTCTCCAGCAATGCACGATACGCCGTAGTATTGGCGAACGGGTCTGGCGATTTTCAATTATGGTTGACGAATCCGTTGATTTAAAACGTCTTCTAGCGCAGCAGCCCAAGCTTATCGAGGCGCTCACTGATCGTTTACCTACATCAAGCTTGGCCCAACCGGCGTCGGCCGGTGGGAAGCAATCAGTTGACGCAGTCGCAAACGGTATCGCCCAGTTTCATTACGATGCCCAGGCTGGCTTGACGTTTGATGCCTGGTTCAGACGTTACGAAGACCTGTTCAACGTCGATTTCGGTACACAGGACGAACCGTGGAAGGTCCGTCTCCCCCTACACAAATTCGGTATCGTTGAGCACGAGAAGTATGTCAACTTTATCCTTCCAAAGAACCCACGCGACAACTCCTTCGAGGAAACGGTTGAGACGTTGCGGTCCATCTTCGGTGATCAATCTTTCTCGTTCAACACAAGGTACCAAGGTCTGAAACTGGCCAAGTCAGACGACGACAACGACGACGACTACGTCATCTATGCCGGCATGGTCAATCGGGAGTGCCAGCGTTTCAAGCTCGGTTCGCTTGCCAAGGATCAATTCAAATGTCTGGTGTTCGTCTGCGGTCTTCACTCTCCGAAAGACGCAGACATCTGTACTCGCTTGCTGAACAAGGTCGAGCAAGATCCCACGACGACGTTTCAGATGCTTACCACGGAATGTCATCGCCTAATCAACCTCAAACACGACGCTGCAATGGTCCAACACGGCACTGGTGCTGTACATGCAGTATATTCAAGCTCATTCACACACGGTTCGGGCAATGGTATGCGAACACAGAATCTCCCACGGCATTCCGGCTTTAGTTCGCTTCCCGTAGGACTTGGCTCGCATCCTCTGCGCTCATACGCCAAGAAGCCACCTTCGTCCCCGTGCAGGCATTGCGGCGCCTGGCACTCTCATCGTGACTGTCCTTTCAGATGGCACCGTTGCTCTCGGTGTGGTTAACTGGGGCATCAGGACGATTTCTGTCAATTCCGGCACATTGACAGTGGTTTCTTTATCTCCAAGTCGCGGTACAACCCCAAGTTCAAATAGAAGCTCGGATCCAAACCGGTTGGTAGATCCCTAAGCCTGATGACCACTTTCCAAGTAAACGCTCCCGGTCGACGGAAGTTCGTTTCCGTTACGACAAATGGCTTCCAAGTTCGATTGCAGTTGGACAGTGAGTCGGATATTACAGTCATTTCAGAGAGTCTGTGGAGAACACTTAGTCGACCTCCAATCTGACGGACGTCTCAATCCACCACCAGCGCCCGTGGCGGCCTTTTGCAATTGGCTGGCCAATTGCAGTGTTGCATCTCATTCCGAGGCATAACTATTAACGGTTCCTGCTACGTCTCTGGCTCAAAGCTCAATTTGTTCGAGCTCGATTGGCTAGAACAACTTGACCTGCTCGATATTCCAGTTCGAGCAATCTGTAACCAAGTGCGTTCCCCTGCCGCACCACGCAATTCGACAACTGAAATCGTACAACGGTTTGTGTCAGTGTTTCAAGAAGGTCTGGGACGCTGCTGTCAGACTCAAGCAACCCTGCATCTATCTCCAGAAGCTCAACCTGTCTTCCGTCCGAAAAGACCGGTACCGTAGGCAGCTTTGGCACTTGTGGATGCAGAGCCGAAATGCCTTGAGGAACAGGACTGCTTGGGCCGCTCCAATTGTCGTAGTCAAGAAGGCCAATGGCTCGATTCGCGTCCGTGCCGATTTCTCAACTGGGCTCAATTCTGCCTTGAAATCGAACTGCTATCCACTTCCGGTAGCAGAAGACCTGTACACAACTCTCAATGGCGGAACTTGTTTCGCTAAACTGGACCTTGCTAACGCTTAGTTACAAATCGATGTCGCACCTGAATCCCGTGATTTGATCACTATCAACACCTACCGCGGATTATTTCAATATACCAGACTCCCATTTGATATCAAGACGGCTCCTGCGATTTTCCAGCAGATGATGGATACGCTCCTCACTGGTCTCTCAGGAGCAGTTGCATACTTGGACGACATCTTGATTGTCGGACTCACTCTGGACGAGTTACAAAATCGAACTCATGCTGTCCTGGAGCGTATCCAGGAATACGGTTTTCATTTACGACCGGAGAAATGCCAACTCTTTCTTCAGTCCATCAAATACCTGGGTTTCATTTTTGAGGCAGCCGGCCGTCCTCCCGACCCTCAGAACATCCGGGCTATTCAAAAGATGCCGTCACCCAAGGATATTCCATCACTTCGTTCTTTCCTTGAGTTGATCAGTTACTACGGGGCATTTCTGTCCGCATTGCATAACGTCCGGGCTCCGCTCAATCGTTTGCTGGAGAAAGACATATCTTGGCACTGGTCTACCGATTGTGAAGCCGCATTCGTTCGGCTGAAATCGATGCTCAGCTCCAACCTACTCCTGACCCATTATAACCCCAAGCTGCCAATCGTCGTGGCAGCCGATGTTTCCAATTACGGTGTTGGCGCCGTCGTCCTCTATCAGTTTCCTGACGGGTCGGAAAAAGCCATTATACATACTTCCAGAACACTTACAGCTGTTGAGAGGAACTACGGTCAGATAGAAAGGGAGGCCCTTGCATTAGTGTTTGCAGTGAAAAGATTCCACGCACTGATCTATGGTAGGTCGTTCACCCTATTAACCGATCACAAGCCACTGCTGTCAATCTTCGGTTCAAAGAAAGGCATACCGGTGCATTCCGCCAACCGACTTCAACTCTGGGCCACCATCTTGCTCGACTATGACTTTAGGATCCAGCATCGAAAGACAGAGGATTTTGGGCAAGCCGATGCTCTCTCCCGCCTCATCAGCAACCATCGACCGGCAGAAGATGTGATGATCGCCACGGTGTCTATCGAACCGGACACCATCCGATAGTTATCCGATGCCGTCCGTGCCCTTCCGGTCACTGCAACTGACATTAAGCGGGCCACATGGGAGAATCAAGTCCTCCACCAAGCTATTCAGTACGTCCAAGGCCATTGGCCTACCACAACTTTGACAGGAAATCTACAACAGCTACAACAACACCGTAAGTCTCTCGCCCTAGTTGGAGACTGCCGGATGTTTACGGATCGTGTCGTGGTTCCAGCCAGCCTTCGTCCGTTGGTTCTTCGCCAGTTCCACATGAGCCATCCAGGCATCAGCCGAATGAAAGCGGTCGGTCTCAGCTATGCTTACTGGTCTGGCATAGATCGTCAAATTGAGGACGTGGTCAAACGTTGTTTCAGTTGCCAGCAAACTGCCCGAGACCCAACCCACCAGAAGCCGATTCCATGGCCTCAACCGGAGCATCCATGGTCGAGAGTTCACATCGATTTCGCCGGTCCAATAAACGGGATATTTTATCTCGTTTTGGTTGACGCATTTTCCAAATGGCCTGAGATCGTACCACTGACTTCACCAACGGCGACTGCTACTATTAACACTCTTCGATGACTGTTCAGTCAGCATGGCCTGCCAGAAACCATTGTGTCCGACAATGTTACCCAATTCACGTCCGGTCATTTCGGAGAATACTGCAGGCGCAACGTCATTGATCACGTTCGGTCGCCTCTGTATCATTCGCAGTCCAACGAGCAGGCTGAACTCTTCGTCGACACTCGCAAACGTGTTATTCTCAAATCGCGTAGAGATAGGGCGTCTGAAGAAAGCTTACAGCAACTTCCACTCGTCTACCGCAGGACTCCTAAAAAGTTGCTGAACAGTAAACCATCTCCTGCCAAAGCCCTTATGAATCGTAGACTGCAAACCACGCTAAACTCCATGATCCCAACGAAGCAATCAGTACAGAGACAATTTTCTTCAGACGAACACGCCTCGTTATCAGTTCAGTCGCCTGTCTACGTCCGCGATTATCGATCCGATCACAACCAGTGGACAGAAGGTGTGATAACGAGACGCCGGGGCAGGGTGCTTTATGAGATTTCCGTTGCGGGGGTCACCTGAGTCAGCCATCGCAATCAGCTGCGGCCACGCCATGGTGTCAATGAAGAAATCCGTGACGACCAGGGGACTATACCGTTTTACCTACTCTTAGACACGTTCGAGATTCCCGAAGCGTCAACCTTACCTCTGCCAACTGTCAAGACAAGTTGTCCTCCCAGACGTTGGAGCCATCGACAACGCCGACCACCGACCCTTATTCAGGTTGACCCGAAGAAGACGACCTACTACCAATTTCCGTAAGGGAGGTGTCGGGAACGAACCCAACTCCCCGATAATTCCATTTTCATTTGCCTTTGGAAAGGCCTAGTTCATTCTGCTCGAAGTGACCTTCATTGTCGACACGGTCATGTGCCACTTCACCTCGCCCACGCACTTCACCCTTCACGTGCGTTCTCAACCCAGAGCTAATTCCTGGCATACCGCACACATGCTCGTCCTTTAATTGGGACATCACTGTACTGTCTGGATCTTTGTCTGGTCCACTTCTGTCCTTGTTTTCTGATTGGTCACAAGCCCTTTAAATGTGGTCTAGTTTGTGACCGTGCTGTCTTCGGATTGAGTGACGTAAAGTGGCTCTGTCCGAAGGCCTGTCTTTTCTCCATGTTCGTCCGTTAGCATTGGGTGGTTGAGTTGGCCAGGAAGATTCGTATTAATCTTGCATAGTTCGCAGTCCGTTGTTCAAAACCGTTGAACGTCGTTCCGTTATCTACCGTTCCACTAACCGTTACTCTGTTGTCTGTTTACGCGCTCGTAGGCCGTATACCGAGTTACAACACGGAGTAGCTGTGCGATTAAGGTGTTAACTGTAAGTGATGTTGTTCGCATGTACTTTTCCTAGCACTGTAGTTTCAGACCCAACTAATCCTACATTTTCATACCAATACTTATGCCGACTCAGTTGTATCAAATTGTAGGTGCCCAGATATCAAACCGAAATCTCTAAAACCCATTGTACATTTCAGAACGCCTCCCGCAGTGACTACTGAACTCTCCTCAATACATTTACCATTCTCAGCCGAGGTAGTCCAGCGGGCATTTCAAAATCTATCGATCAACATTTGACCTATTCTTCATATTTAAACTTTCCTTAAAATTCTCCAGTGTAACGATCGACAATAACAAACACATGCAATTCTTTTCCATATTCACTTCATCTTTCAAAAATTGGAAGATATTGAAGGCTTCAGTTAGTCTGTCGAGTTTTACCGACACACATTATTACACCTAAGCTCATAAGCTGTTTGTAAAATGAAAATAGAGAGGTTATAACTTGGAGCAACGCTGGTCATCAGGCCTTCATCCAGCATCGTTAGCTTGTGTTACAGGAACATTTTTTTAACTTGGACTCGGTCATTGGATGCTACCATTGTACATCGGTTGTTGTTTGCAAGTAGTGCCTTGTGACGAAATGTCTGACTTGATTGTTATCGTTGTTGCTGACAGCGAATTAATGTGTCTGTTTTTCTCCATAATAAATCATTACTCAGTTTCCTTGGTTCTTAGCATTTGTGCCCTTCATTTGGCTTCAGGATAAGATTTATCTTAT
>JTDE01001279.1:115044-142285 GCA_014338405.1 Paragonimus skrjabini miyazakii
GTATACTTGTCACATTACAACGTCATTGCAACACAGTTTGGAGTAGCCATCATTGTTATTCTGAAATAGACTTACAACAGCCGCCACTCACCAGCATGATCTTTGTAGCCAATTTTAACAGTTATCATCTTTAGTTATCAAATCTGTATTCCGCAGTATGAGAGTGGTTGTACCGTTTTACTAGCAGAAGAGGTTACTAGACGTTAATTTGGTATTATACTAACCAGGAATTATAATAGCTAAGAAGTAATTTACCAACCTGTCGTAACCACAAAAACTGTAATGACAATTCAACCTTTTACAACGAAAATCGCACTATAAGAACGTTCAGATTCCCTGGTCCCCGAAAAACCTCCAACTTTCTCTGCCAAGACATCAAAAAGAAAAAGCGCGAAAAATAAATTCATTCACTTCATCTCAAATTATTGCACAATGGTGATGTACTTACATGTTAAAAATTACCCTGAGAAGAAAGTGGAAGTTCGGGTACTTTCTTGAAACACTTCAAGCAATATGATTAGTTAGTTGACATCCGGTCAAAATATTGAACGTTTGGAGCATTATATCGTAAATTTTACGTCAATTTTGAAATCTGCGGTTAGCATTTGCCCATCTTAACATAACCCATCCATTATAAACCCACTGCTTCTCTGGAATTGCTTAATATTGTTGAGAGATGGTTGAACTTGGTGCATTGCGCGCAACCGCACCAAATTTCAAAACAGGTGTATTGGTATACCGGAATTGACCGGTTTAACATTTGTGACATACAAGCCGGTCGTTTTTTCTCTGACTGCCCGTTACACTTATGATGCAACTCTGGGGTAACGTGGAGACACTGAGGGACAGCGTTCTTCCGAAGTAGGAGTTCCAGCAACAGTCCTGTAAATGAAACAACACAAACAAGCAGGAGCCAAAGGCTCAGTATGCCATGCACACGACTTACATAAACGAAAACTGAAACGGCGTCAACAGCAGGGCATCAGACTATCTTACGCAATTCAAATTCGGCCAGTGCACGCTCGCTAGTTTTGACTGTTCCTTACACAATCACGTGACACGAACTGAAACTACTTGATTGGTCGACATTCTGACTCACCCCGTTTGTACAATCTGACAAGTTTGCTACACATTATCATTGGAACGGTCAGATACTGTAGCCCAAATGGTCATTTTGCTCACATTTTTTATTCCTTGGCCACGACAAGATCGTTTCTGACACGTGTCTACCAGGTGATATTCTGACATTTCGCGCGTCTGTAGGAAACAGCAACAACGGCAAGTCTACCCTACGAGCTGTAGTGGAAATGGTCACTTTAGGATAGTAACAAACTGTGCACATGTAGTGCTTTTCGATGGTACAAAATGTATAGCGGACTATACGACGACTACTTTCCCGTGGCTGGATTGAAATATTAATCTAAAATTAAAAGCTGTGACACGAGTTTCACTCAATATCCCCTGATGTAATCTACCGCGGTAGCTTCTGTGTGGATAAATGGATAGAGAAAAACGTATAAATTTGTGGTTAGTTCAAAAGTTCCCTTCTACACTGATAGGTTGAAAGCAGGGTCGCATGGCCGTTATTCACTCAATTTCCAGACGCCTGTTCAGATCACACTTCACCAGGAGTTCCCAGCATACTAGCGCAATAACACACAATCTCTGAAGACTGCCGGATAACTGATGGCAGTAAGTCCAAGCTGGCCAACTCAACCCAGTCAACAGAATAACAGTTTTGCTACTGATTGATCCACATTCAAGATAGACAGATGTGCAGCCGGTCCTGAAATTCACACCAGAGACAACTATAAGTTGGACTACTGATGGGTAGTCGGGGATTTGGTTAGTTTCAAGTTGAGAGTCACTCATATTTGATCACAGCCATCGTATTCGGATAGTCCTAGTCGCGGGGTTATCTACTCGAGTTAACAGACAGTAACTGTGTCTGTTATCGAGACGATCGGGCAACCTGATCATTACTCACAGGCGAAAGTGGTTGAGCGTTCACGTATGATAATTCGGTCGTGCCCAATGTGAAGACAACGGTGCAGTGATCAACACGGTTGCCTCATGAAAGCGTGGCCGGAGTTCTAGTCCGGTCATAGTGGTAAGGATATGCACTACTGACGAGCTCTAATGAGAGCGAAACTCAAGTCTAGTGCTTCCTTTCGAAACAGGCTGGCTGGAATATCTAGCCGAATGCAAAGGCTGCGATCAAATGTGAGTAACGTTCAATTTAACACTAAACATTAATCTTTTGCTACGTTTGATATCCTATTGTGCCACAGGTAAATTTCAGACAAAATTAAGTCATGTCAGATATCTCAGAATCACATCCCATCTGTTTTTCCCTAATTCCGTGGTCAGATGGAAACACGACAACAGAGGATTGTTTTCAGAGGACAGGAGGAAGAGGAAAGAACTTTCTGAAAATGACAGAGCACACACTCGTTTACCGTAGTAAACGTACTGACAATCTGCAACAATAACTATATCGGCTGGGAGCCTCAACAATTCACAATGAACTGACGGCCGCAGTACACGTGGACATTCAAACGAGATTCTCCCAATAGTCGTTGAAACACAGATAGATGAACCGTTGAACAGTAGCCAACACAACCTACGGACGAGTTCATGCTACTGAACTGAACTGGCGTTTCGATTCTGGCTGACCGTAACCAACGAGGAATATGACGATTATTTAGTGTTGGAGGTAGTCATGTGTGGCCGCTAACTTTGTCATCTGAGCCAACTGTGTTCTGTCCGAACAGTGCTTATGAACAATGAACATACACTCACAAGCTCCCGCACATGTGATCAGTGGGCTTACGTGCTCGGTTAAGGTGTTAATCATACTTAGTGATGGTTACATGCGTTTTTCCTATCCCTGGGGTTAAAGACTCTACTGGACAAGCACTTTTCATAAGAATTCTTACAGCAACTAAGTTGCACTAATCTGGAGGGTCGAGGAAAACGTTCAAAACGCAAAGCATGAACAGTATCTGATTATTGCTGACGTTTTACAGCGAATCACCCTACTCTGTAACCTGTGTCACATAAGCTTATCTTAGTTGGACAACCAGGTTGCAATTGCGTTGTTGAAACCGACGGTGGCCAGCTGAAGAACGACTGTGCGTGTCAAGATCGAATCACGACCCGTGTACGTACCCATTGTGATAATATGCCCCATAAGGGCAAACACACACAAACAGTGATGCTAAGTTGTACAGATGTCATACGGAAGTAGATACTGCGCAATGTGGCATACGAACCGAGTGCATGATTTGAAGTTGATGCAACACTGTTCACATTCCGCCGAGGAAAGTCGGTATCTATAGATAGTACGCAGCTACACCGAAGAAATTACGCAAGTTTGGCAATTGTAATCGTAACGACCACATGATCCTTTTTGTTTTAACTAAACCAGAATTAATCTTCTTGGCGTATTTTTGACTCCCCGGGTCGGTAGTAGGAAAACAATTGCGGCGAACCAGCAGGGAACCTGAAACCCATACAATTTATTTTCAATACTGTACTATCGATAAGCACTTGGGTTTTACGTCCGTTGATTCTGCACCTAATCTAGCGAAACAAAAAATTAGATTTCGTCACTAGTCATAAAACGCTGACCTATAAATGATCGTGAGTTGATTCCACTTCGTCCGTTTGTCTCCACTAAACTAGACGACATATTCCAAATAAGAGACTGAGTAATCCAAAAGTGTGTATGCGACATCCGCTCCTCGTTATTCAGCATACTGTCAGCGTGCTGACTGGCCGTTTGATGTCAGTCAGGTCATTCCGTCTACCACTTGCAACGTTGTTACGTATTGATCGGTGAGTGCGTGTCTTTTGAAGAGCAAAACAACTGATTGTGTGTGGGATGTACCTAAGCTGTTTAATTCGGTCGAGCACAATTTAGGTCCTGCTGTCGTGACTCGTTAACACTCTCCTTTGCACGGATGAGTAATTTTGGATTTGTCCCTGGTTTGTCTTTCAACTCACTTTAAGTCTGTACTGTGGATTTACGTGGCGCATAAATGAATCTGACGAAACAGAACGTAGCATGACTGACCTCAGTCAAACAAAAATGGTATAGACGGCGTTATTCTGTAATAGCAATAACTTTTGTACACACGACAGTGGTTGATACATTGTTACCAGCAACCCAGTGCAAACCTACCTATGTGTAGCCCATGGAATAAGGGACTTCGAATAGCCCTAGAAATCCTACTCGAATTGAAACCTCCCACACAAGTAATAAGCAGAAGACCTCGTACTGGTTGCAGTAAGCAGTTCATATTCGTGAGACAAGAAACCGAATTTATGGATGTACAACAGTATTAAAGAAATTAGTTACTCATTGGCTGATCGTATTGGCACATACAAAGTCATAAACCGTAAGCTGATTGCAGCAATACAAAACAAAGAAATAAGCGAATATCAGAAGTCGTAAGGTTGAGGCTGTCCGTCCAATTCTGATGTACTATCTTCAACGCGAAGTTTGGATTGGTCCCTTGTTATAACTCCTATTGTGTCGGGGTTTGAATAAGCGGTGAATCGAGTAGATTTTCATCACATTTATACCTCCATTTACATCCTTAGAGTTGTGGTCTTTGTGTATAAGCACAAATCAAAGAACTGCAACTATTGTTCACTCTGAGTAAGTTTACGGTAGAACAACAGATTAATCGAACCGTTTGAGCTTCCGGGAATTAATCTATCTAAGAATGGGTAACGACGATTTCTGTGGGTGAATTGCAACCGTTGTAAACGAGAGCTAAATTGGTCACAACCAGTAAGTATTAAAGTATTATCAATGCAGTATTTCTAAGGCAAATAACGTTCAATACAATTAGATAACTCACCTTCGAGTATACTAAGAAAGATGACTATTTATGTGTTGCCCGAAGGATCGATCATTACTAATCCATTGACTTGATTTTAGACATACACATTGAAATTGCACTGAATACTTTCTGTACACACGAGGTAGAAATCTTATAAGTAGTCAGTAGGAGTATAGAACGAAATAGTATGATTAAAAACAAAGTAACATTAAAAAACCGACTCACATGAAAAAGTATTGATAAGATTCATAAGTAACGTTTGTAAGAATGAAAACGTAGCCACTCATTTCCGTACCATTTGGATTGCGAAACAAATAGTCTGTAACTTCGGACTAAAAATGTAGTCCATCAAAATGAAAACTTGCTCCGTTATTTTATACCTTTCATCGAACGTCAGTGAGCCCTAGATACGATGAGCTATACACAAGATGGATAATTTACTGACTATCTTTAATAACGTCTGGATTTGAGTCCCGTTAAAATTCAATCTCTAAAGAAGTTATAAATGGGGTCACTGACTGTAAGACAGTAAAGTTGAGTCATGTTGCTTTGACAGTCCTTACTATAATGTAAGCGCTCTGTTCATCCGTTTAGATTCGGTAGGTTTTCGATCAATAACGGATCACATTTAGCATCAGCACATACCAGTATTGAACAAAGTGGTTACGGTCATTAGGTAACAATTAGGGTATCTGAGTTAAACGTCCTTGGTAGCTTTCTTAGTGTGCTCATGGAGCAACCCGACTGCTCAACCTTACCTCACTGCGTAAATCATGCATTCGTCATGCTTTGATTTGAGCAGATTTGAGCCTCTCTCTCACTCTCCTTGTCGAAGCGCATGGTGCCTGCTGAGACTGACCTTCACCAGCTACCCGGTTCTTTATATGGACTGTTCCATTGATTGGGCCTACTGTTATGACTATGTGCATATAAGTGTATGCATGAGAGTATGTAGGTAAACATGCACAGTATGACTGAACAACACTGTATTAGAGTAGAGTGAGAGGTCAGAACTGTGTGAATCACTCCTATTCAGTGTAGGTTACTGCGAGACCACAAAACTGAGAAAAGTATGTGCCTAGTTACTCTTCGGTAACACAACTGTAAAACACCACTTTTCAGAGTCCACAATGGTTAACTTGCCGCAGTTTCTAAGGGAAAATTGCTAGGTTTTAGTCAATTTTTTACTGGATCGTAAATTTGTTTCGTCCACCAATGCAACATTTTATTACCCACTACTAGGTGAAAAAAGTATCTGTCAATGAAATATCGTATTTTTACGTTGTCCATTTGTACTCAATGATGTGTCGGCTCCCACTACAGTCAAACGCTGGGATGTTTGTCAATAGTCGGGTGTCATCGACCATGAACTGTGGGGACCAAAACGCTGGGACGACGGAGCTGAGCGATTTGACCTGAAATGCGCATAAACCCGCGTGTCAAGTGAAATGGCTGTGGTTACAGCGGTGTGTTGGGGTCGTTCGCTGGCCCGACTTGATTAGGAGGCTTGTTTTTGGGTGAGTCCTTTCGGTAAATTTTTCAGTTAAAATTTTGGTGAGATGGTTTGGGTTCCGGATTTTGTATCTGGATCAACAACTTTGGGACAATCGGTAGATTTCCTAGTCCAAATTTGGTGAATGCATCTGCTCAATGGTGCAGCGAGTGCAACCGCCGTTTTCTCACCCGAATTTCAACATTGCGTAGGAGGTTACAGTGACAAGCCACCTAACTGAGTCTGGCTAGCGTACACTGAAGTAACCGCACTGAGACATGGCTGTCTGTTCAAATTCAAGTGCGTCCCCTGTCTGTACCACACCTATTTCTCCCTCCCTCCCCCCTCTCTCCTTCTCTTTCCACATCCTCAGCATGCTCGAAGAACCGTGGTCGACAAGTGCTTGCTGATTTGGCTAGGTTGCAAGGCCTGTTACTGTAGGTCGTCGCACATTTCTGGAATCTTGGGGTGTTTTCACCTCCACTCTCTTCCCTACTACGCTGGTGCGGATCGGTCTAGTTTGTATCAAGCTGGGGAAACCATTTTGATAATCTTCAACTGACGTCAGTGAACAGAACCCTTTGTCGCCTAGCGAAATATTCCGTCATCGAATCCTTTGATGTGGGGACAATATTCCTAGTTTGCTTTATGTCGTGACTCGCGGGAGCCAAGTTAAGGAATCTAGGCAAATTGGTGTTATAAGGCCAATCAGCGTCGTGCAAGATCTTCGTCCCCGATTCGCACGGAAAATTATGACCTCGGGTGTCAGACGTTTACAGATTATATTCGGTTTATAGGATAGGCAATACACACCTAGCCACTGCTAAAAACTAGGCAGCCGAAGAAGCGATACTTCATATAGATTGAACATCACCCACAATTGATCAGAGCTGTCGCATTCCCATAAACTTTCCAGTCGACCACTTTCGAAAAGAAGCACTAGACTCGAGTTTCGCTCTCATTAGAGCTCGTCAGTAGTGCATATCCTTGCCACCATGGCCGGACTAGAACTCCGGCCAAGCTTTCATGAGGCAACCGTGTTGATCACTGCGCCGTTGATTTTACATTGGGCACGACCGAATTATCATACGTGAACGCTCAACCACTTTCGCCTGTGAGTAATGATCAGGTCGCCCGATCGCCTCCAGAGGAGATACAGTTACTGAAAGCGTGGCAGGAGTTCTAACCCCAGCCGTGGCAGGGATATCCACTACTGACGAGCTCTAATGAAAGCGAAACTCGAGTCTGGTGCTTCTTCTCGAAAGGGACCGACTGGACACTTATTGGGAATGTGACAGTTGTGATCAATTGTGGCTGATGTTCAATCTACATGAAAACCAAAATCCTCTACTACTCATCAGTAAGCGTTACTTCGACTGATCAACATCATGTTCATATCATGTCTGAGGTTCGAGACGTAAAGCAGCGGACAGTAAGACTTACCCTCATCTACTCATACAAATTCAAGGTAGGGAGTCAGAGTTAGTAGACATTTAGAAATGAAGATGTTTTCGGATATGATACATGATAACAGATAACCGGGTAACGCATTATATCAATACACACATTCTTTGAGGTGGTTCGATTGTATTTTCCAAATGCCGCATGGACAACTTAGAAATACGTGTAGATCCTAAATTCGTCATTAGGTCATTATAGCTGTATAAGAATCGCTAGAGAGTGGAATAAACTAATATCCTCAGCTCCATCTTTCTACAGATAAGAATCTAAATCATCCAGCTGGGTTTGACTGAGATGGGCATCGTGATGCACCGGATACACTAGGGTTATGCTGCATCGAAACAAACAGAATGACTCAGATTGTCAAAAGGATACATTGACAAAAAGAAGACAGTTGAGCTTATATTACTTGACGTATGCTGGACAGGACTCTCACTGACTTAACGGTAGACAGAACACAGTATCAACATGGTCCTTTTCAATTAACTCTTATCCGGCACATGAATCGAAATGATTCCACTTGACGATTCAGGTCAGTCAGATAATCCTCATCTGAACTATCGATAGATATTCTTATTCCGGATTACAACCGTGCTGAAGCTCATTCTCTGGTTTTTCAAGAAAATCACTTGGTTGTGGTAAAATACATCTCACTATACAGGTACAGCAAAACAGAATATAGAGTGAGAGGATTTTGGTAAACGATTTGTCTCCTTGCGACCTATATTTGACTGCCGGGAAGTATCAGGTCATCAGCCAATGAGAAGGATGACCACTCAAGTTTGTTACAACTATCTTTCTTCAGTTGTGGATTTACAAACATAGCTTCCCTTCCTAACACCTGTATTTTCGGGAGGTGACAAACTTTTCAAGAGGGACCTCCATTTGTCTTGCCCAACATTCTCGGGTGGTTCGTTTCCTCCGAATAAATTTTATTAGTTCGGATAACCATAAAATGAGCAAGGTCCCTTTATTCTATAGAAATGCGAAATTGCTGAAACTAGGACATAGTTATAAAAGGCCAAAGACGAAGTAATAAAATAAAAGGAATAGTCAGGCTGATTTTTTCGTTGCTTGTCTAAGGAAACAACAAATGAAACATAAACATCCATTCTGAATCGATACTTCCGCTTGTTCGCGGTGGTTGTGACCTTGATGGGGTGTATCCAAGTACCTGTTGGAGATTGTCCGAGTGCACATACAATAACAACAATAGCTGTATGACCTCACGTCTTCTAATTCGTCAGTCACCGTAGCCCACCTTCCAGACCAGCGAAGACTTGGTTCACCAGATGGTGCTAGTAGGACTATTGTGTCCATCAGTTGGAGTGACATCTTGTGAAGGTCACCTAGGATTACAATCGATGACTAATATCTGCCAAAACAACGTGTAGCTGGCAGTACTCACACATATGCCCTGATAGTAGTTCGGGACAAGTCAATTGAACCCAGCCATATGCTGCTGCGATTGCATTGTGCGTTCCTTCTGAAACCGTTGAACAAGCCATCTAACGGATAAGGTAACAATTGATAATTATATTAGGAATTTGTCATTCACTTGAACGCTTTCTGCGAACAAACGAGTATTAGATGTTGCAAATTTTGCATGCAGGATTATCGTCCCAGCCTGTCTTTGCTAACATCATACACAACTTTTCGTGATGGCAAGAAGGTGAAAATCAGTGTATACCTGTGTCAATTTGGTTGAAGTTTATACAAAAGAGCATGTACTAACACCTAATGTATTAGAATTAGCGTCGCCTCTACAAGTATATTTTTCTATTCCTCATACATTCAGTTTCGTCTGCCTTGGCAAACAAGAGAGTACACATGTGATAACCTTCAGTATTTCAGTCTCATATCATAAAGTACCTTGTAACAGTGATTCACAAACGCTTAGTGCAATCCAACCCACACTCATTGTACCAGGACTATAGAGGTCTGGTACGATCTGTGCCATGTGACATTTGGGGTGAGATCCTCCAGTAAGTCATTTGCGTGCAGTTTCACCTATGAACTCATTCAACAAGTGCTCCTGTCTAGTTGTATCAGGACAAGAATAAGTCTACTGTAGTCTAGGCTAATTGAATCGAACTGCTAAGAAGGTAAGCACGACTGGCTCGTGTTCCGATTAGACAATGCCAGCGATCGATAGACACACACACACCCGCGCAGCAGAATATGTTGTCTGCGGGGCAAATTGTATAAGTAAGACGGAAGCAGAACGCGGTGGTGTTCGTGAGTGTTTTTCCTACGTCTTAGGTTACAGGTCCATCTTAACACATGCTTCCCATACGAAGTGCGTACGACACGCGAGTCGTATTATTGCCACCGAGGGCTAAAACGACCGCATTCATAAATCTGTCTTCGCAGTTTTGATAATCTTTAACGGAAAAACCTCCTGTTAATGATGGGAACGGATGGTGAAAGGCCTTCACGGAGTATGTGGAATTATTTCCTATCTTAAACCCTGAAGTGTCACTCAATGAAGTTAATAAAATCAGACGTTTTCGGCTGTTACCTTGATACTATTCATATTGAAGAGCTGTACACTACCGGTGGTGCTCTGGATGCTTTCAGTTCAATGCGATGTGCCTAGCAAAACCTGTTCACCTCTAGGTATGGTTTTCCAGGACTGATGCAAGCACTAGAGAAGATTGCTAATGAATTCATCGCACGCATTCATCAGTCATCATCTGATTACCGATACACCGAGATTCACCCGAAGAAATGTGGAAAAAAACATGCTACTGCAGTGCTTGATTATCGGAATACCAGGTGAAAACGCATGAAGGAAGTTTCTTTCTCAGGATAACACCACATTGATCCGAGATAAGGCATGTTCAATTGCCTATCGCCGAGAGCATCTTATTGAACTGTTGCAAGCTCTTATAGTGCGCTCATCAATGGAAGATATCTAGGCGGTGACCGAAGCGTCAGTACGTAAAAAGCTACCGGAGAGCATGCCTTTCATCTATTGGCCATGTAGTTCTGAATATTCTTGCACATTAGAATGTCTACATCGCGGCACTGCGCCACAATGTTAGCAAGGTGGGGCACTTATCTCTAGTATTCAGATAAGCCAACTCAGGAGGAAAACCTCTAAAGGCCTCCACGACTTCCCTCATAGCAGTCGAGCGATCCGAAGTAAACAAACTTGAAATGCATACGTTGTGAATGCATACTATTTCCAGCCAACCCCTCGTACCATAGTTGTGGAATTCGATAGTGAAAGACTGTACAAAGTTGAAACTGGGCACAGGCTTCCGTGACGGTCATTAGCCCGAATGCCATCAAAATTCTATCACGGTCAATACCCTTCAGCTCCACTCTGCACACATACACCGGTTAGCCCATTCGGGTGCTTCGAAAGTGTACGATCTGAGTGAACAATGCCGGAAAGACACTACTAGCACAGGTGGTACAACACGGCCGACACAATCTCTTAAGGAGTTATTCGATTCAAATATTTTCCAGTAATGGAGAACGTTGCGAAAACAGTGTCCGACAGTTTTGGACTGAAGGAAGTTTTGGTTCGTTTCTCCGAAGTTTTCGATGAAAAGTTAGGAATGTTGGAAAGATTTCCCAGTTACTGTGCGATTTCAAGATGATACCCGACCAGAAATTGTTTAAATGTGTACTCTACCGTTTACAATGAGACCGAAAGTAAGAATTGACTCCTATGGAAGCTCAGGACACGATTCTCTCGACGGAGTTATCTGAATGGGGGTCACCGGTCGTTCCTGTTGTCATATCCGACGGCTCGGTAAGGGTTTGCCCTGTTCTGCTCCGCAGGACGTATACCCTTTGCCTCGAATGGACCTGTATGCAACTCTGGCAGACGTTGAAAAGCCTATCAAACTGAACTTGAGCTATGCTTATATTCTAGGTTGAACTCAAAGAAACTTTGCTTGTACTCACTACAGTCGAGGTCCATATGGGTCTAACCCAGTACGTATAGTTGTCTTTTGGCCTCAACTCTGTTTTTTCCAAAAAGACTGTTGGCAAGCTTGTCATTTACATTTGCTTAGTTGAATAACGAACTATTCACCGGATCTACTGAATCCGAGCGTCTACAGACTCTGACTCTTGTACCCTAAAACTGGGCAAAGTTGAACCTATTTCAGTAACCTCCACTCCCAAGAATGCCGCCTTTGGGATGGTATCTCACTGTAGCTGTTTTTACTATATGCATCAATTATATTCTCTCTATTAAGCGGTTTATTGCATAAAAGTGTGTCCTGATATTGGGATCCCCAAACAACAAACTGTTGATACCGGGGCAAAAATGACTCCCCTGCACTCGCCACTGTTGATGCATTATGATTTGCAGAAGCCAGTCGTCACCTAATGGGACGTGTCTCCGTGGAGGATAGGCGCAATTTACCGTCATAATCTGCACGAGGGGCCCATTCATTTCATAACATTTGCATCATGCACCTCGCGAACGACAGACAAAAATTATGCACAACTATACCTTTTCCGGTTAAAAATGTCTCGATATCACTTACGCGTGTCTCAGTATCAATTTAAGATGTCTCAGGTAATTGGATCCAGTCGGGCTAACCTTGTTCACTCTCTGCACTTAGCGGGACCGCGTCCCTTCACTCTGTGAGAGCCAACCAATCCTTGTGTTTTTAGCTCACCCATATACACATTAGCTGTGTGGCCCTGTTCGCCACTGAAACTTATTTCTTCCCTTGGGACACCTTAAATTGACATCGAGACACGCGAAAGTAATATCAAGGAAACTTCAGGGGGAAAATTTATAGATAAGGAGGCCCTTAGCGTGATTTTCAGACTCAAAAGACTTCAATAATATCCTTGTTGAAGGTACTTTGAGCCTCGGGTAATCACAAGCCATGGATAAAGCTAAATACATATAACAAATGTTCTCTCTTAAGCTACAAAGATGGGCTGTGATGTTGAGAGTCTAAAGTTACAAGAGTTCTTATATTCCTGGAGTATATAACTGCACAAATGATGCTTTGAATAACTTGATATCTGTCGAAACGTCACGAGGTAAGTTTCTACCTTTCAAAACCGTTCATCTAATGCATCACTTAGATATGACGCTGACGATTTCACTGGACTACCTGCAATATAATGTGTAAAATTGTTCCAAAAACCATGATCCCATATTTTACCTAAGTTTTTAAGAAAGTTCATATGATGTATGCTACCCGACTGTTTGTTCACACTTCATGTCATGGTATAATGTGAATCGAAGAGCCACACACTCCCGAGTTAGTCGCTCGTCCGCGGCCGGCCCTTGACTTCCCGAAGTGCTATTCAGTCTCAGTGCCGTTTTTATGCGTTACACAAGACAATTCGTACGTTTAGTCCAATAACTGTTCGGTCTCCATTATCAGCAACTTGTTTATGTATTACATCTGGTCTCGAACGTATCTGTGACTGGCGACTTAGTGGGTCGTGAACTGAAACACCCTTAATTGGTACCACATTCCGCCAGCGGACCGATGGTGATCCCACACTTTTATCAATCAAGTTTTTTTCTCTAACAGTCAGTTGTCCGTCTAATGTGAGACTCCTGGTACAACACTTCGTGACCCGTCAAAATAAGTGGGGGTTAATTGACAGCTGTATTCTGAGGCGCCCTACTGATTCCTCGTAATAAAGCTCGTATTCAACTTCACGACGACCTCAATCAGGAGCGGTTAGAGTGAAAGCATTAGCATGAAGCTTGTGGCCCACAGTCGACGATGACAGGAAATCTACTACAACTGTGCTCTGTTTGTCAAGCGTACCAGCACAATGACACATCGGGCTCAATGCATAAATTGTGTTGGTTGGATAAGCCATGGCAGCGCATCCACACTGACTATTTCGGCCTACTCAATGGAATCCTGTTTTTACTACTAACTGACGCGCATTCTAAATGGATAGATGTGTATCCAGTCTCGTAATCCATGACGGAGACAACGATAACAAAATTGTACAATTCACAAACCGTTTTTCTCCTACACACAATGGCCCACCATTTATCAATGCAGAATCCGGTCGATTCATAAACAGTAACAGAATGTATAACGTAAGGTCAACTCTGTATCATCTGGCTCCGACGGCCTGGCTAAACGAGCAATACAAACAGTTAAGAGTGAACTACTCAAGTCATGGATTGATGCTATACAAACTAAAACGTAACGACTCCTTTTCATTTACCGTTCAGTGTCCACAGAGGGCGTAGATAAAGCTCCGGTAGTGCTCATTCTCGACAGGAATATCAAAACCCGATTAAAATTGCTACCTCCAAATACGCAGGATTCAGATAGAAGCACGACAGTGAAGTACTACGTCTTCAGAGGATGAAATGTAAGGGAAGGAGTTTATCGTATATGATCCCCTGTATACTCGATTACTTCATGAAACCTGTTGGCAATCTGCAACAGTCATCAGCTCAACTAGAGATCAAATCGTATGTCGACATTCGGACCACATTCCCCTAAGAGTTAGGGGCATACCCTATAAGATACAGATAGGTGAACCGCGGAACATGGACCAGGAGACAGAGACAACGGGTTACGAGCCGTGACGGTCTGCGGAGCATGATTATGCCAGGGAATTCAACCCGTACTCCGAAAGTGGTTGGCCGTTTTCAGTGACGATTGTAACATTTGTCAGTGTGTTGAGGGATGTTGCTTGGTGACTTGGTAGACACAACTCATTACCCACGATGCAAATTATACAAGTCAGACGTAAAGCAAACGTGTTTTTCCTAAGGCTGGGGTTAGGGACACAGCTAAGCACATGCTTTTCATACGAATATGTACGACATACGAATCATACTACACATTACGTAGCTGTTAGTTCTACGGGAAATGAACCAGAAAGGTATCCAGACTGAAGACCGGAAAGAAGCTGGGTGATTTTGACGCCACACTCCCGGTGGCTAGAAGAGCAGAGTTAATGCACGATTTACTGCACTCTAGTTGACATTACCGAGACACAGCGGATCATTCAAGCGAGCAACACAACGCATAACGTTCAAATGCTTTGTTCATATTCGAGCTACGGTGGTCATGAGGTATATTAATTTAATGCTTATCAAGATTGACAAACACCAACAATAAGGTATATGGGTATACCCACACCAACGACAGAATAGACATTAATCTAAACATATGATGAGCAATCGAATTATTCACAAAAATGAACACTTGGTTCTCTGTTCAGTGCTACGCCAATCAATGTAAGCTTGTGACATTACATGATACTGAAGTCAACCAGTGAGATATTCTGATTTCTTTAACAGTGATTTATTGTGTAAACTCGTGTTCTGGTTTTATGAATAATAATAGGTTACTGCAACCAGCCCGAAGTCATTTCTTCATCATTTACGCGATAGGTTGTATATCGGGGCAATTCTGAGTCCCAAACTTCAAAAACTACATAAACTTGTATATCAGAGGCACAACCATTAGTCGATCAGAAGTGAGTACATCTCATGCTTATTAACCCAATGTTCGTCACTAAAGGATGAGAGAAGCAGGATGAGTAACACAATTAGGACCCTATCGATAGGAAATTATGTGCTTATCCACTGAGACTAGTGAGAACAAATTCACTAAACGATGCGTGTGGTTTTGTGCGCTGAATTCACTTATTGTATTAATACATTTTCACGTGTCCACTGTCAGCGGTCTACACGTTCGTTTTGACGGGATCGGTATTTGTCTCATTTGGATGCTGTTACCCACATCCTGTTTTTCCAGTATCTTGGGTGCAGGGGCTTCGCACCTTCTTGTATTGGATAATCTAATATCGAATGTTTTCTTTGCTTCTTTGACTAAAACTTTTGCTCTTTGGTTCTCCTTATTTCATAACGGCCGAATTAAGATCTACTTTGACATTTGAGTTGCTTTCAAAACAATCATTATTAAGCGTTCTATCTAAGTTCACTGTTAATTACGATACAGTCGCAGACGTTAAATCATCTTGTATTCTACTGATCTATTTTCTTAAAACTCTGTTCTCCTGGTTCAAATACTGCCATTCGACAGTCGCCTATCATGCTTCCTATGGATAAGAACTTCACTAATATCTTTCAGCTGACACTTTTATCACCCATACATTCGAGACTGGCTTGCTTCAAATACGCACAATCGATCCATACAACCTAATCCCGGTAATAAATTTAGTCCATGGTTCTGGTTAAATGGAGTTGCTAGAAAATGAGTTGACTTCATCCGAGAGAGAAAATGCAAAATCCAAAATATGTCTCACTTGAAGATTATAGATTTAAATTGTACAAGTACCAAAATGCACACTAGAGCATAAATCGATACAATGAATGGTTCATTAGAACAGAAAGAAGACATATATTGCGAGCTGTTAACATTTCATCTACTCTGATCAGTCGCAAGCGTAAAACATGCAAGTTATCTACATCATACAGATAAGGACAGACAGGGATTAGACACGCATACAAGCACACCAAGTATCATGCAATCACGACAATGGCAACCCGATCGGTTGCGCAATCGAAGCCCGAAGTAATTAGCTTTCTGTGAAGCGATGCTCATCCGAACTTACCAGCCGACGTTATGTGCAGAAAGGTGATTGAAGCACCTTGCGAGTGATGAGAGTAAATGAAATGTTAACCTATCTCAATAAGTCTTCTTTCTGGTCTAATGAAGTGGTTAAAGGGAACTCAGTGTTTCAAATGTAAAAAGTACTCATTCGTGCAAGATATAAATGCTTTAGTTCATTATTTATGAAATAAATGAAAGATGAGTTAAATTTCGTCTACTTACACATACTATTGTTTGCATCATCACTGCCGTCATAAGACCGTCGCATACCTGTTCGCGATTAAGCGTTTTAATTCTATCTCGGGGGCTGGTCTACATAATAATTGTTCCCTTAAATTTCCATTATTGGTTGCATCTCTTTCACCGGTAAACGTTCTGTAGTAATTGAGATTAACAGCAGGGATTGAACTGGCTCGGACCCAGTGCTAGCCTCGACACAGTAGATACAGAAGACCAGGAGGCGTGTATATATTTACACATTCACTGTATTTCGGGTTACAAGCACTTATATAGGTAACAGTGTGTAAGATGGACAAGTGTCAACTACCCCACGTTCTCCTGGTGCCTAAGTCGCTACGGGTTCGCCTGTTTGGCAGCTGTCAAACCAATGATAGTAAGGTAGGCAGTACACTCCTGATTGGCAGCAATTTGTCGCTCCAGCCAACAGACACGTAAATGAGACGAACTGTCGCCCGCCAACTGGTGGCCAACA
This sequence comes from Paragonimus skrjabini miyazakii, assembly GCA_014338405.1. NCBI lineage: Eukaryota > Metazoa > Platyhelminthes > Trematoda > Plagiorchiida > Troglotrematidae > Paragonimus > Paragonimus skrjabini miyazakii. The sequence goes on from JTDE01001279.1 coordinate 132,115, forward strand.
CTCTGTGATAGCCCCAATTTCCCCCTCCATAAATATTTTGTCTCGTACAGAGCTGATGCGACCACCTATATGGGGCCTTGATAATCTTTCACCGGTACATGGACAGCGTAGTTTAGCACAATTTCTTGCAACATTTTAGACTGGAGATGGGAACATTTGCAAATGAAGTGTATTCAAGCCAGTGTCAATGAGAGTACTGCGTGCGCTCAAGAATAGCTCTGTGCTTCTCTTGCTGAGTGTCGACGGTGTTCGTTTCGCTGCGCATCAAATTATAAACCTACTTTCTACTCGTATCCTGCTAAGAGTTGCCGTTGACTCACTCCATCATCATTGTCTGTCAACACTAAAATTTTAGTAGAAACTGTCAACTCACTGGGACGAGGCAAGTCGATGGGCGACTGACTAAGAGACTCTAATCTGTCATGATATATATCATTTGAACTGAAGTGCTCAGAGTTACATGACCAGTCACATGCACAACTGGCGTAAACTATCTATCCGCTTGCACATTTTACAGCAGGACGTAAAGACTGATATTTCAAACCTAGCGTAAACTGAATGAATGTTGATTGTACGCTCGGATGGCACTTCAGAAGCTTCGAATTCCTATCCCAGTCGGCACTCGGTGATAGCTACCTATTCGATTCACTCAGGCTTCGGCGACATAACATTTGCATGAACATCATCTTGCGTGATTGAACAGTGGTGTTCAAGGCGGTTTCAACCACGACTACTACTCATTTGACGGACTCCAATCGTTCCGTCAATCAGAAAAATACCTTTCAGATTGTATGCCGACTGCCAAGAAATCGATCAAAAAGGGTAAGATTCCGAATGTTGGCCGTTGCCGAGGCCATTAGTATCCTACTGTGCAACCCTGACCTCTGCTCTCAGAAGTTCGTGCGGAAACTTAATTTTCCTGGGCTCATGATCGATCAAGCCAACAATTTGGGACAGTGATTGCGTAACACGTCGTCCATAACCTCTATTGACCGTTCTTCTGACCCATCCTAGTTACTGTTTTTATATTTATTGTGTTGCAGTTAGTCTGATGACCAAGTACAGAAAACAATTCTTGTTCGATACTTTGTCGTTCTTTGTTCATTATTGTAAAGCATCTTGCCGCCTTCGTGCACCGAACAACAATCTACCGCATGATTGGGGAGGACTCGTATTTGGCGGACTACCCGACGTGCATGGTGGCGATCTTTGGTAGGTTGGTTTAGTCGTCATGAGAGTGATTCTTTTGGTGAGATGGCACTAAGTTTGGCCTAATGGCTTTCAGTGAACCCTGATTGATGAATCACGCAGGGATCCTAATCACGACGTGACCATATTACCAAGAAATGGGCCAGCAACATTCATCGGGAAATTACATGAACTAGTTTAACAACAGATATTGTTGGTTCACTCCGTTTGGAAAATGTGCACAAATCATAAGGTGAACGCAACAGTAGAAAACAAATTTGCGTACATCTTTTGGAAAACTGAAGTAGCCAATACGTGTTTGCATAAGACCTGTCAATGTAATGTAAATACAACTGAAGGTCATGAGGTCAATATTTGTTTCTATCAATCACTGCATTGTAAAAGTTAAAACACAACATTCTTGGCTGTGGTGTGTCTAGTGAGTAACTACCCCATGGGGACTGAGCACATCTCAGTTTCATAAGTCAGTTAAAACTGCTCACTTAATCCAGCATTTTCGGTAACATTTGGCAGACAACTTATAGACAATGGTTATCAGAAGTTGACATAAGTTGAGAAAAACGTGTGACACATGATATGTTTGAAACCGCTGAACAAAATCCAGTGAACTAACGCATGTTTGTATTGAAAGAGGTAAAATAATTATTGTCCATTGCTGTTGACCAATAAATAACTAGTCCTTGCATAACTTCACATTTATTGCCCAGTATCGTGTTATGATGTCCCGAATATCCTGACTGATCATATAAGTGGTCAAAACCTAAAATATATTAGCCAGATTCTGAAATCCAACGTTCGGCCGACCTGTTATCACCAGCAACATTATGTTTCATTTCATTGTCGTTACCAGTATTAATGATACTCTTATTTTTCGTCTTGACAACAGTACAACAGTGTATGTTATTCTTGTTTAACTGTCATGAGGGAAAGGTACAGAACACGTGGAATTGAAAGGAGAGAACTTACTTCACACAACCTATGTCCAAACCCCTGATGAACAGGTTTTAAAAAAGCAGTCATTCATAATCTTCTCTCAAGTCTCTAGTAGTGGATTCTGTGGGTCACGAGAACCCACCACGGGATACAAAATCTACTTATAATAGATAACCGATTGGTAACTATATTCATTTCCGTATGCTTTAGTCCGGTAGGCTGCAGCATCCACAAGGAGGGCTCATTGGGTATAGGCGAGTGGATGGAGCCTACAGTGTATGAATCAGCCACCCAAGTGTCTGCATTAATAAAATTAGAACGACCAAGGGGAAAGTTTTGATTGTTTTTCAGCTTCTGGGACATTTAACACTTTTTAGTCTAGAAGGTATATGTCTGTTATTTCTTGAAGTGTTTATACCTTTAGTTCCACCTCTAACGGCGAGAGAAATTTCATAACTTGATCGGATGTTAGAGACGGTCGAAAGTGTTTATCCCCTAGAACAATCAAAGGCTCAGAATGGCTCAGAATGCACCTGGAACGAACAAACACCATGACGTCGAATAATTGTGAGATAAGGCATGACAATTTTTTTTGCTTTGAATGGATTTGAAGAACTTAAAGTGGATATAGTGGACGGTCGAGTGGAGTTTATTTGCTCACTTGCTCACAACCATGAATCCATTGACTCGCTCTTCAATCCAGTCAGTACACAATACAGTTGTGACAGGAACAGTTGGACAAGCATCACTACCACGACTATTGTTACACAGACTAGTTTTCACAAATGTGTGCCATGATCAACAAATCTCGGGTCAAAGTGGCAAATGTAACTTATTGTACTGTCGGGGGCTGTTTGTGTCGCAGATAAGGTTTGGTGAAAGTTAGGAATGATCAGTTTCATTGGTCAGAAGGACTCAAGTAATATTTCGTCAATATCCAACAGCTGACGGAGAAGGGCTAATTGACCCTGAAATTGCCAGCGAATGGACAGAACCTCGTTGTCGTAACAGTTGCAAGTGACATATGGCTCGGAGTCATACCGGAACGGAAAATCTGTGTTAAGGAATACGCTAGTCAGATATTAACGCTTGTCAAAGACAAAAAAAGAGCGTTTGGAACTAGTGTGAATCTCGGAAGAATGGAGGTCATATTTGTTGGAACGATGTTTTTATTATGGAGACTTATCACAGTCCTTTAGCGTTGAGTAAGTCAGCGAAGGAGGCCCAAGGAAAGCTTGCTTGGTGGGCATTACGACTGCAGAAGGACGAAATTACAATTCGCCATGTGTCCGGAAGAGATAATCATAACTATTTATTCTTGCAAGCCCAACACGTCGATAAACTCCACACGGACGTCGTCGGATTTGATAGTATTGAACTGCAGGATGATCCTGGAGGGTTAGAAGCAACGCAAACGACGGATACGGAGAGTCAGGAGGTGATTGACCAGCTTCTTTTGGGAGGACAGCCTACAGAGGACGAAGCACTTCCAGTAATGAAAGCCGTCGGAGCGCATTGATCAGATTTATAGTTGAATGGTGCCGGAATTTTAATGCGCCGATTGCGGAACGGAACTAGCGTATCGGTAGTGCCGGCAGAGGTGAGAGCAATACTAGTAAACGACTGGCACCAGCTGGCTTATACGGGATTTCGTCGAATGTATGAATTGGTGAAGAAAAGGGTTTACTAGTCGGGAATGAAAGGTGATATCAACAATCATGTACTGGCCTGCCAATGTCAGTCGTTGAAGGACACCAACCACTCGAATTACTATCTCACTCAACCGACCCAGATCAGTAAAGTTGGATAGTTATGGTCGATGGACGTTGTTGTATTTCTATTCGAGTGTAGTCAATATTAAGCCTTACAGACTACAACAACGGTAGAGAGAACACGTGACTCCGTAGAAATACACACTATATTGTCATCTTACAAGCGATAGCGTCACTCTTAAGTGCGTGGACGAGTGAATCGTTGGCCGTTGAAGGCACGACCAGTCAGAACGCAGCTTGAGTCATAGCGCGAGTATGGGGCACACAGGCGACCCTACCGCGTACACAACAGACGTGATGAGACCACTTCCAGCAACCAGTTGTGGAAACCAGTGCATCGTCATCGTCTCACAAGATGGACCAAAGCGGTCGTCATACTTTACCAGTTTCCAAGCGCCGTCCGAAAGACGGTTATGGAGCGTCCCGCTATAAGTCGTGGAATACCAAGAAGCACATTGATTGTCCAAAGTACCTGATTCAAAACTGAGGAGTTCCGGAACTGTTCGTAGCATTTAAGAATCAAGAAGTCTCGCACAGCACCATATCACCTCCATTCAAACGAATTGACTGAAGTAAGCAATAGTACAATCGAAGAGTGGTTGACGGCGAAAGAGGTGAGCTGAGAAAAGATGTTACAATCGGTTCTCCTGGGCATCCGCTCTTTACCACAAACCACAACGAAGAAATAGCTGTTCGATTCAATGTATGGGCGCATACCGCGCCTCATAATTGATCAGGAAATTGGCTTACGGGGAGACCAGCAGGTGAATGCGCGTATGCCAGCAGATGCTGGTTGGTTGGCCAGTCTATACATAATAGGCCACCAAGGAGTTAACTGCAAATTTACTTGATCGATGCACTGTGTTCGAACCTGGTTCAAAAAATAGCGACCGGCGGAGTCTGAATGTAACAGAATCCAGGTCTAGGACGTTCCTAATAAAGAGATGGGGACTTTACGTAGTCGTGGAACTTCGTGGTCCGGTTTATTCGATTAAGACCTAGAAACATCAGCACCGGGTTCATGTAAACTAGGTATGCTAATTGTAAACACCTCGATGAGAACGGACTATACGTCAGATGTACCAACATCACCAAAGCCAGCACATGGATTCTTGAGAGGACGAAGAGAGCCTGAGTGATTTTTGCCGCAGTTAGGACAGGCTTTGCGGGAGAGGAATGTGGTACGATTGTACGATCGCACCATACTACTGGTGAAAAATCAGGCAGAGGCACATAGTTGAGTGTTGAGGTAACCAGGGCAAATAAAAGAAGAGGAACTAGAGTGCCCTGCAAAAAGAAACGGTGTTTTTTCATACATGAAATGACATTGGTAACTGTAGCGTCCGGCGATTATCAGTACGTGTAAGGGAGTGTTTGTGTTTGAGGTGTTTTGAAGCAGATCCCACCTGTGTCGATTTATCGAATGAAAAACCGGTGTGTCATCCTCGTTTTTGGTCACTGATATTAATTGATTGAGCACTCGCATACACCAGTCTTATGCTTACCACTGGCTAGCCTTAAATATTAGAAGTATTTGTAGTCCATATAAAGGTTTATTTCACTCCGTCCGCTAAGTTATTCCCCTATCTTTATTCTATCACAGCTAGTAGTAATATCGTTTTTCAGTTTATTTTTGCCTCCTATCACTAGTTAAGGTGGACTGCTATTATATGGACACTGTGTTATGTTGTACCTGACCTCGTGGCTGAACAACAGTTGTGAAAAAAGGTGGAGTTCAATATTTTAGCTCTCATTTCCGCAGCAGACTGGCACTGACGCCCAATCTTTACTAGTTTTGTGCGCATACATGTGTGCGGTGTCATTCTAGGGAGCTTTAGTGAATGGGACTTTGGTCTATCCAGGTTCAACCATGTCAGACAGGTCAAAGGAAAATAGCCAGACTTAACATATTTACGCTGATTGGGCTGTGTGTCACACCACTGTCTGTGCAGAGTGCTTAGGCGTCCTATGAGTATACAGCAGAATTATACTCATAGTTTCATCACCGATCTGTTCCGTAGTGCACTTCGATAACCGGACGGTTGACCGTAACCACTGGCTTATTATACAGCAATATTGGAAAACTCACTTGAATTACATTTGAACTCGTCTAATGCGCGTTGTGATAATCGGGATAAGTCAGTTTATTGTTCACCGCATCCACGGAATGACGACCAAGTGATTTAGACGTCTGAGTTATTAACTGCGGGTAGAGACCCTTACAATACTTCTCCGTCCTGTTGCCTTGCAGACCAGATTTTTGAATGAGCGGTTACAGGTGGAGTCCCTCAACTAAACACCCGTTTCCTTTTGTTCAGAAGATGAGAGGTTATAATCAGGGTCCCTCAAGCCATCCTGAGACATACCCATGGAAGCAGGACTCCGTCTGTCGAGGCATGGAGTGTACGTTGGTTGCTGGATCAATTCGTCATCTGACTGCCAGAACACCTGACCGCAATAATCGGGATTTAACTGAGCTGTTATGATATCGATGTTGCAGTCTTGCATGAGACAAAGCTTACGTATCGAGGTGGGCTTCAGGAAGCAGGCCTCGTTACGCCTTCTACTTCGCCGGTCATCCAACAGAAGATATTCGGAAGCACGGTGTCTACTTCGCAGTCGCTGCGTGTGTCAATTCTTTAACGATAGGCAAACCACGCGGCGCCGACCGTCAATTCATTTTCATGCGGTTGGTTCTCAGTCGAGGACCAGCTCTGTGTTTGACTAGCCTTCAAAATCTCTTCGATACTGATAGGTGACCTACTGTCTGTCCTGGGTGACTCGAACGTGTGAGTGGGGCGCGACTCAACAGCTTAGTCGAAGGTCCTTGGAACCCACAGCATTGGTGCAAGCAATACGAACAGAGACCACCTACTGCACCCATGTTCTACTGATGGATTGACTATCACAGACCAGATTCGGGGTTGAAGCAAGTAACCTGGACTCAGTCACGAACAGACCACCCGCATCTACTTAATTTCGTGATGGTGCGACAGCGTGATATCCCAGGAGAACGTGGCACGTGAGTGATGCGCAGTGAGGAGTGCAACACGGTTTGTAAACTGGCCGGTGCCAAAACGTTTATCCATGTTGGCAGATCCGTTTATTATTTATCATCTGCACATCAACGAAAAATGAATGGCACACAATCAGACAAGTCAAAGGCTGGAATAGATTTTAACCGTTCTGTCGGTGTTATTTGTAAAAATGCTCCAGTACCAACCAACCCCAACGGTATATAGCAACGCCTCAGGGAACAGATCACGGAAACAATAATCAAATCAACCGGTACCGAGCGTCAGAAACGCTCCGACCGGCTCGACGATAACAGTGCAATTATCCCCAACTTGCTTCGACAGAAGAATCCACCGTTCGATATTTCAACAATGGGCCCAAGCAATGGAGACAAAAAAGCCACATTCCGGAGTGTTCACCGTCAACACGCCAAACGTCTGCGCTGAATCAAGGACGACTAGTAGAAAATGCAATCTGAGTCGATGCAAGCCAGCGGTAACCTTACACAACACAAGGGATTCCGGATTTCGTATCAGACGATTTTTGACCCATCCATCTAGCCTACTAGGGCGCTGAATGACGGAGAATCTGGCTTCTCGTGCATTCAACCGGAGGAAGTCATGAAAATCTGGCTCAATCACTTTGGTAGTCTACTAAACCATCTGGCTCTATCGGTTCGGTGACCGTGAACAGCCTGTCATAACAAGATATCAAGACTTCACTTGATCTCGCTTCAGATTTAGCAGAGGTGCAGACAGTTACTGGATAATCGAGAAACGGAATAGCTGCATGTGTAGATGGGTTGCCAGGGAAAATTCTGAAGAATGGCGGACCAGTTTCGGATTGTGTGTTTTGCTCCAGTCGATTCGGTCCAACTGGGGGCAGGAAGTAGACTCTCAAGTTTTTAAGGATGCCCTTGTCGTACGTTTGTTTAAAGGCAAGGATAGCAAACAGTGTACTGAGAGTTGTTGGGGTATCCGTTTGCTGAGCGGTGCTGGAGAGTAGTTTACAAAAATCTTGCTGAACCCAAGTTTGGCACGGGCTGGCACTGCTTTCGGACGTCCCCACAGACGTATCTGGAAGAACCACAGCCTGAAGATGAAAATCAAGCTGCTTGCTGCTGCACACTGTTACTAAATACGTTGTTGTACGACGATGAAACTTGGACATTGTTTCAACGGAATGTGTGTTATCCAAACCACTTTCATCTGTATCTTGGGTCTTGAGCAGTCGTTGTTCCGAACACTGAGATACTTCGGCGATCGGACACGAACGGGACCACAGTCATGTTGATGCTCAATCAACCTCATTGTCTAAAACATGTCCATAGGACAGGCGACGAACGGAATCTGAAACAACTGATGTGCGGGTAACTGAAAACAGGTAAACGAAATCCTGGTGGTCAAAACTGGAAAAAACATAATGTTATCCAGGCAAGTCTTTCACGTTATACTATCGGTCTTAGATCTTGAGTGGCGGTAGTCATGAACCGAACTGCCTGGAGGAATACCAACCGGACGGGCATCCGAAAATCCAGTGAGCGACAGATGCTCGATCGTGAAATCAACCGCGCCTCGCACAAAGGAATCATAGGTGCCATAGGCCGTGCTGACATGACTGTAGGATGCTGCGATGAGTGCAGCTACGTCTCGGATTTTTTGGTCATCAACATACTCATCGTACACCGTCAGCGAAGAAACGACGAGTAAGCTTGGTGTAAGTAAATTATGCTTGTTGTATCTACTTTTCGTTCGTTTCAACCAACGACCAATGTCGTTTGTCAACTCATCCGCTCTCATTTTCAAAGGGTTGGACCATAGTGATCGTCTACCCATTCTTTTTCCAGCTTTGTTGCTAAGTTGTATGATATAAGCTTTCTTTGTTTTATTCTGGTTTTCTTCATAAAACTATCTGGACTGCATTATAATGCAACTATGTGTTGAACTACTTCATACTTTACACTCTCACTATGTTTCCTCCCAGCTTCGATGTCACAACTGGAGTTTCTCCAAAATTTTGTGCTTCTAACAGGTGTGGGTTTCAGTTTCATACTAGCCTCCTAACTGGTTAACCAGAATTGACCATTTGGATCACAACTTTCTCCACTGATAGTCTTTGTGATCTTATCCCTTTGGGTTTACGCTAGATATTGAAGTGAGTGAGTTGAACTGCAGATGGTTCAGCGCAAGCCAATTATGGCAAGTGTTATGTGCGTGCGCCCTTTGGCTACAGTTACTTTGTTCGGAAAATCCCAAATGGATGCCGCCAATGTTGTCTGGTTTAGTGGTTGCTCTTATGGAAGCTAACAAGCAACGAAAGCACTGCAATTTCGGCAGTGAATCAAAGTTACGTTTTGCCTACGGCATTCACTGTTGAGGCACTACCTACATGTATGTGGTCGCCACTCAAAGGCTTGTCAAACCATGTCAATGGAAACGTGTATCCGGCTGTATGTGTGGCCCCTATTCGAGTCGCACTGACGAGGTTAGACTCGTTGATAGTGTCGGACATCGTGTTGGACGTTAACCGTCAGACGCGTGTCCATCGTTGTTCAAACACACAGATTCCCTTATAGTTCACGTTGCCTGCTGAACTGTGGGTCAACAGTTTACCAGTTTTGGATCACGTTGTCGTACCTAATACAACACGTTAGAAGTAACTGGCCTGGTGTTGGGATCCAAGAACGCGGATGGCACAAGGGTTGTTTATTCGACAAAGCAATACATGGGTTAAGCGTTTAAACATGACCAGAAACAAAACCACACATGTGCACGCGGTATTCGGCCCCAGACCGTCTCGGTTGCCGCAGACGCCAATGCTCGATTCCTTTAAGTAGCAGGGACCATCATGGGCGATGCTGCACTCTGATGTTTCTTCCTGCATTTTTCCTGCGGCTTGTACGATGTCGAAATATATGCTCTGATCCTACAAATGAATAGCCGTTGTATGAGTGGTATATTCCGGTCGCTCACCTTCATTAGACTGGATGCGTATCTAACCGTATGTGGACAAATACAATGGGTTTATGGTGGTGATTTTAAAGTGATGACTGGGTGATTGACGAATGAACGGACGAGATTAGTCAATACTCTACAACGGTTCTAGTGTTGTGATCCGAGAACGCGGATGGCGCAAGGGTTGTTTATTCGACCAAGCAATACAGGGGTTAAGCATTGAAACAAAACCTGAAACAAAACCACTCATTTGCACGCGGTATTCAGCCTCAGACCGTCTCGGCCGCC